>PVJX010009490.1:0-60860 GCA_004027295.1 Dolichotis patagonum
TATAGAGGGCCTTGAAATAGTAACAGAGAGAAACACAGGCAGAGTAGATCAGGAGATAGCGTGCATTGAGATGCTCTATATAGGGAGGCAGTGGGACCCAAAACAAGCAGTGCACCCTATGGGAGTGAAAGGGGAAGAACTGTCTAAAAAAGGAAGGCAGAAGATATTGTTAATTGGGTAACAAGATTTAAAATCTACACTGTTCTCATCACTCTGCTTGGATGGATTACATGCTGTTCCAGTTTGTCTACTTGCACTAGACTTGAGCATATGGTCAGCTATCCCAAAAATAAGAGGACATATTATGGTAATCATCCTTAATTTCCTATCAACTTAATCTGAAGTCCTGCATAACTTATACTGTCCTATTATGACTGATCTTATTTGAATCTGGTTTGTTAGATTGCTACTTTGTATTAACTGATTTTATTTAAATCTGTTATGATTGATAGCATCAAGTCTAAGAGTATAAGCAACTACACTGAAGATGACAAGATTCACTAAGATACCCACTCTGGTTTGATTATTACTTGCTTTTGAAGTCTTATAATGTCTCCAATTCTTCATTTTTATTAATGTTGTTATACACTGCTGAGACACCATGGTAACCTTGTATTGTGGTTTTATATGACTTTTCACTTCATGCTTTTCTAGGAAATTTGTCTTGCTTTGTTTTGTTTTTCCCTCTAATACAGAAAGGATAGATATACATGTAGAGACTCATGCATGTGTAGAGCTTATAAACTGTTTACAAGAACCAACTATATAACACATGTTGAAATAAACAACTACTTTGAAGAAAAAGAGACACTACAGTACCCAGTGCTGATTCCATAATGTCATGATGTTAAATACAGCAAAACTATCATTCTTTGTTCAAAGTGATTTTAGCTTATTTTGTTTTATTTTGTTTTGTTTTGTTTAAGTTCAACCACATGAAGGTATGGACAGTTGTTTTGAAGAGAATGAGAGACACTATGACAGCCACTCTTGGCTTCACTGTTGTCTAGTCTTGAAGACCTGAAATGCCTTCCTTGTCCTGCTCAAATCAGTTCCATACTATTGTTTCACGTAAATTCCCTGTTTGTGATAATATGGACAACTATTTGGAAGAAAACAAGAGGCAATACGATAGAGAGTGAATATTCCCGATTGTCTAGCTTTGAAATTTATGTCTCTTACATTGCTTTGTTGTGATCCGCTTTGTTCTGTTTTGTTGTGTTTAATTTTACCCTTTTGATATAATTGCATGTATATTTGAGTGGGTGGGATGGATGACCATATTGCTGTTTTTGTCAGATTGTGGAGCAGAACTGTTAACGATCTCACTGTTTGAATGTGTACTTTACATGTTTTAATGTTGTAATTTGAACAACTATTTCCAAGAAGTCAGTACGTAATTTGTCAAGTAATAATTTCTTAGTTTTTTTGTTGTTGTTGTTGTTCTTTTCCTTTTTTCCTTGGAATTCTATATTGTTGCTACCCTTTATTCTGTTTTTTTTTCCCTCTTTAAATAAAAAAAAAGAAAAATAAAATAAAAGTACGAGTTTCCATATAATACTTATAGTGCCTGAAATAATGCGATTGCTACATTGATATACTTTATTATTTAAGAAATTATGATGTAAAAATCTGTATTTCCAGTATGGATGTAATTTTTTCTTTTGAATGATTATATATATATATATATATATATATATATATATTTCTTTTTTTAATAAAGAGCACCAACTGTCATCCTGAAAATACATTTGAACTTTCTTCTTGTACATTTTAAGTTTCATGGAAAAAACATGCTTTTTCTATGTATTTCTTTTATGCTTTGTCAAATAGGTTCAGATTAACATTTAGTCCAGATCTAGTTTTGTCCTGTACTAAGACAAAACCTTTGCTAATACACTAACAAATGGCTTATGAATGACGTCTTATGAATGTTGTGTTGATAGGGATTCAATCCCTATCTTGCTGTAAGTGCTGGTCATCACCTTTTTAACTTTTTTCTGATGTCCCTTTCTCTGACCTTGGATGGTTCCTTTTCCCAAGGAAATTTAAATTACTCAGTAATTTAAATTCTTGAAAAGGATCCTGTAGAGACCTCTGAAGTTTTCCCTGGGTAGAACTCTGTCTTCTCTGGAATTCTGTCCTATGAACTCTTTCTGCCTTAACTCACAAAGGCTCCTGATCCCATATTCTCAGTCACCGAGGTCAATAAGCTCCATCTTCCTGAGCTATATATCAGTATAGAGCATACTATAGAAATCATAAATAAATTGAGAGAAAAAGAGAACATTAGAGACAGAGGGAGATAAAAGGGAGAAGATTTGGGACTAAGAAAGATTACCTGCCTTGTTCCCTTTTGAGCCTTTTTCTTTTTGTTATTAAAATATCTATTGTACATTTTGGATTCAGTTTTTATTTTTATTACTTTTTTATATGAGGAAGACAATATGATATTTATAAATGTGAGTTTGATTTGTTTCACTTATGAGTATGGTCTAACAACTGCAATAGGGGAAATGAGAAAAGGAAGAAGGAAAAGATTATACGTATGTAGGTATACAAGTATACATATATAAATGTATGTATGTATATACTGCAAGATACATAGCTATGATACTAATATCTGTTAGTTTATAAAAAAAAGAACAGTTTGTGCTATCATTGTTTCATTGTTTGATCATTTTTATGCCTAGATCTTGTAACCTGAAGAACTACTTCTAGGATAACTATGTAATATATTTAGTATTAATTTCCTACTATTATTTGAAATTCTGTATCATTTCTATCTTTATTCTGTTTTGCTTTAAAAAAAAAGAAAGATTACCTGCCCTGACGGAGTCTCAAGAAGTGCAGTATTGTTGAACCCGAGTGAATTTGTAGAGAGAGTGGTCAGACATATTTCTATAGTGGTGAGAAGGCACTAGTTGAAGTAGCATTGTCTGAGATGTTTCAATAGCTTTCTAGTCGTCCTGCAGTATGGTGGCTCTTATTACAGGAAGGCTCTGATTATATGTACATTTTTTTTAAAGAAAAGATCATCTTAACTGCTCTTTGGAAAGTTGACTAATGAAAAAAAGGGCTAAAAGAAAAAGTGACTCAGGAGTTGCAATAATTCAGGTGGGAGAGAATAGCAAACTGGTATTCTGGGCTGTTTACTGTTGCCATAATTAACTTCCTAAGGCCAAATACTGTATATAAAAAGACAAGAGCCTTAATGAACTTACATCTCCAGAAGCTGAATGCCCAAGACTGGTCAGCCTCTGGTGATGAACACTTGTTTGGGAGGCAGTGTAATGGATAAACAGAGGGGAGCCAGCAGGAATGCAATGCGGTCTTGCAGGATAACAACCCACTCACATGAGAACCAACTCACTTGTTCAGAGCAGCATTAATCCTATATGTGGGCCCTAGCACCAATAACCTAATTACTTCCTGTGCAAATACAGCTCCTTTATTGAAGGTTAAAGTACCTCTCCACATTGCACCCAGGGCACAGAGCTCTAGGCACAAGAGCCTTTGTGGGACGTACCCACACCACATCCAAATCAAAGCAATTGGTGTGTGACACACAACCACTGACTGCAGGCTGGCTTCATTATGTGTTTGAAAGACAGTCACAAACATTTTAATGATTTGGAAGTCAGGTCGGAGAAAATCCATAGAGCAAGGCTACTCTTAGGATTTCAGCTACTGAAACAGGGTCATTTATTCAAATAAAGATTAGAGGTAAAGAAATTGTGAATGTGGATTAAGTCAAGAGTTTAATTTGGGGCGGGCTAACATTATATATTGAAGTGAAAACTCAAGTATCCTGGTGCAAATGGTAGCAATCTATAACCTGGTGTTGAGCCACAGCAGTGAAATGCATTAGATTCCGGAAGCTCTTTCTGGTTTCCTATTCTGGCCGCTATTCTCCATCCTTCTCAGAGGTGCAGGATTCACTTCCCTCCAGCCAGGCATCCGGAGTCCACCATACTGCTGTTCCTGGTCAGCATGTAGTTTGCAGGACCTTTGCCCAGAGGAGTTTGCATAACCTCCTTCTAAAACCAAGACCTTCAATGAGATTGTGTCACAGGCATTTCAAAGAATAGAACTACACAGTCACGTCCACTAAAATGTTCTCAAATGACACTCTAGGAATTTTAAGACAAAATTTTTATTTCCTTAAGAAAATTCCTACTACCTCAGAAACAAATTCGGGAAACAGTCGGTGATTCCTCAATATCAAGTGTAAGATTTTCAGCATATTACTTGACTTTTACATCTCTGTAACTCTGAAACTGATACAAACTGTGTCATCTTGAAAAAAAACTGACAAAATTGGAAGGACATGGTTTTGTTTTGTCTTATCACCTTTTTTATTGTACTAGATACTTGACAAGTTGGAAACAGAAATTTAAGTGCAATGACAATATTTTGGGAAATGGTGAAGAATTTGTTATTGTCTATTACTGCATAATATTTATGGCTGACTTGATGGCTAAGCATTGCTAGTGGCCATGGTAATTACACTCTATGTCATAATATTTTGTATCTTTCTGTCACATTATGACCTTACCCTATCTTTCAAAAATAATAGCTTAATTTGTTTGACAATTACACTTTAAATTTTACTTGAAATGTCATAAAATAAGAATGACTGTTACATATTAACTTGAACAAAAAGAGTATATTCACCCCAAAGTACTATAATTTTAAGAATCCACCCTTGGATACATATGAGAGATATTAATTCCATACTTGGGCTAAGTAAATTGGTAAGAAATTAAAAATACATGTTCTAAGATGAATTATTTTGACCTGATTTGGTGATGTGATATGTGTATCCAGATGGCTCATGAAAATCTTCCTTTATTTATGTGGCCTCAAGGAGTTACTTTGTTATCCAATGTGTCAGCTCTCCTAATGCCAGCATTAGTTTTACTGACCATCTTATGTCGCCTATACCTACTGCTTTTCTCACCAACATAGCTGCTCTCAGTTGTAGCATAGGAGGAGCTCCACCCTCTCTCTGGTTCCCCCTCTCTGTGCTTCTCTCTGATTCTAAGTCTCCTCATTGTGTCTTTGATGTGGGTAGAGCTAAGAAACCACTAAATTGCCCTCTTTGTTGATCAACACAGGCTATGCCTTTGTTATTCTAAAGATCCGTCTTTTCATTCTAAAGCTGAACTACAGATTCTTTATTCCCTCTAAATCAATAGAGCTTTACCCAAGAACCAGTGCTGAAAAGAACCCAAGAAAAATAACTTAGTATGCTGCTTCCTGTTCCCTGTAGATTTAATGGTTGGCAAGAGGTGACTCTCTCATCTACAAAAGAAAGTAAAGAATGTACAGCTTTGCACACTCTAGGACACCAAAAAGGCTTTGTACACTCTTAGCTATGTATGTATGAGCTTCATCCAATTACACTCGTTCTACCTGTAGAAGGTAGCACAATGCTGCTGTGGGTCTAACCATGGCCATGCATTCTGCTTGTCCACTTTATCATCACTCTACTTCAGGTCCGCACAGGATTTTCTTTAATCTGCTTGATTTTGCTGAGGACAGAGTTAAGCTATTTTGATTCAGGAGAAAACCTGAGATAGGGCATCTCTTGAGTTTTGTGACCAATTCCCTATCCTTTACATTCTTACTGATAACTGGACTATGAAAAAAGATAGTCTTGTATCATCATTATACTTCACATCAATGGGATATAAAAGAGAATCAGTAAAGTGATGATTAATCTGCAGAAATTTCTGACTTGAAAGACACATTCAGAAAACAAAACAAAACAAAAAAGCAAAAAACATGCCTTTACTTTATCTGTGATCTTGTCCACTGAGGGTGCATCTCTACAGCATCTGTGGGCATCTTGCTACACACTGAGGAAGTGACCTCCTGAAGATAAAAAGATACAAATACAAGAAGAACTAGAGTCTTCAGTGCCTATCTCTGTGCAACCACTGATAAAACCACTGTGGTGCCTACACTGTCTCTGATATTCAGTAATGTCAATGACATTTTCAGGTTCTTTTCTACCATTTTAAAATAGTTTTTATTGATGAGAACAAAAGAAACTTAAATCATAAATTACAAAAAGGCTTTCATTTAAAGTCCCATCCACCAAGCATCTTGCCATGATAGAGTTTAACGCTTCTAATAGAAAGGTTAATAGAAAAGCTTCAGTTCTATCAGTAGGTTTATCTTTCTCCTCATTTATTGTTATCAATTCCTAAGTTAATTTCCTATGTGCCTGAGTTCCATATAGTCTTTTCCTGTAGTACCAATAGCTGTATTCTTAGGAAATGAAACATCTCTATCCTTAGATTTGACTTAAGAATGTGCTATCAAGTGGAACCTTTATTACACACTTGAAGAATTACCTGTGATTTCACTTGTTTTTTATTCTGAAATTACTAGGCAATAAATAGAATAAAATCATTACATTTTATGAATGTATTATATCTCTAAATTCTGTCAAATAAACTGACAAAGTCTGTGAAAAGATAATTAAAATCAATCCCTTAGTGACGATACTTTCCCAGGTTCAGTTGCTCATATGTGTGTCTGTGCTTGCTAGGTCTCAGGGGATCCCTGATAAAAACTTCTTTACTCAAGTAGAAATGAAGTCATTCCAATCACTCTCAGGATCAAAGTGCAAAGCAGGCAATAGTTGGAGATCGAGAGGTTAATTAACCAGTTTCTTGCCAATAGATTAGTTTGCTGATTTATTTGGACAGATTATCAAAATAATGAAAATATAATTATGACCTCTGGTGACATAGTTTATCAACTTGCTTAACAGAGATTTTATATTTTATATATGTATATATATACATATATATAATTATATATATAGCATTTGCTGTATAAAATTCCTCTGTTAATATGAGTTGTTAGATGGTACATGTACATGGTACACATTGGGATGTTACATGGTAAATCATAGTAGGTTATATGATGTATTCTGTATCACATATAGTATATCAAAGAGTGGGAAAGCTCAGTTTACCTCTTTATGTGATGTGGTGAGCCCTTTTGTGGTCTCATTTTCCTCATCTCCAAGGAAAAGCTTCTGTTTGACTTCCCCACTTGGTGGAACCATTGCGAGGGTCATGAATCATAGTGCAAGTATTAAAACATTTTCTTGAGTTAAATAAAGAATTGTGACTCCCAGAAACTCCAAGTGTGGCTGAAATGCAACAATATTTCTTAATGTATAAAATACCACATTGTCTAATTTATAAATGGAGAATTGCATGGAAGTGAGGATAACATAACAACCAGAAGTGATACAGCAGAGCAAGCAATGCGCTCAGTCTGTGGGGATGGCAAAGAAGTCATGAGGGACTTAACAGCGGAGGTGGGGTAGAAGCTAGGTCCCCAGCAGGACAGCTCCCCGGATCGTCAAAAAAACAGAAAATCGCATGTAAAACCATCAAGGTAGCAACCAGCATGCTCTGTTCACAGAAGCAAAGGTAAATCAGAGTGGTCAAAATCCAGCAACACTAGGAGCTGGGTTGTGTAATGAGCGGAAGTGGGATTCAGTGAAGATTTTGATGAAGTGTGAATGGAACAGGACTCGGTCAGAAAGCCTAAACACGTGCTGCTAAGTGAGCAGACATAAGCTGTGAGGTTGTCTGACTATTACAATAACCCAGGACACCAGAAGTGATTGTTATTGGTCCCATCCCTCTCCTTTTGAATTAGAGTCCTGGAGAAGGGACGGAGTGGGTGGGAAGACCTGGAGCCACCTCTGTGTAAACTTGTGTCAGTCAGGTTTCAGAACCACCGATCTGAACAAAAGGAAGCCATGGAGGATCTTGCATCGGAAAGTAACAAGTTTGCATTCTAAAAAATCACTCAAGCAGCTGTGTGGGCATCCAATCCAGGAAAGAGCCAGACAAGAGAGTGGAGGGCAGCATACAAGCTGGCAAAAGGCAGGTGGAGGAGAGGCATGGGGTACTAGGGTACCAGGGTGATCAGGAGGGGAGGAGTAGGTGGGCTTAGTGGTGGAATTACATTCAGGGCAAGGAAGGCTGCATAGCCAAAAATATCATGTGGCTTCTGCCAACAGACAGAGGAGGAGAAATTAAGGATGTTAAGGGGACAGGGAACCACTGCTCGGGAAACATCGTTGACCTCCATACCAGAAATTTCGTGACATCTTAGGAAATAATTCCAGGCTCAGGAGAAAGCTTGTCCACCATGAAGACCTTTGGGAAGGGAGCTGCAGTTGCTGGCCCCTGACATCTGTCAGAACTCTGGTTTCTCAGGCACATTCATCAGTTCAGTTTAGTAAAATCAGAGGAAGAGGAGAAAGGAAGGTCTGAGTTACAGGCTGATGACAAGAAGGAACAGAGCTCCAGAGTTAAGCCACCAGACCAGTCTGACAGGGCTGCATCTGTGGTTTGCTGAGTAAGTTTGGGCTAATTATGCAACTTTTCTAGTGTCCCCATCTATTTCATACATTTCAATGAGATGGTGGGCTATACGGTGCTCCATAGTGGAACTACTGCTGTGTGATTTTTTAATGAATGGAAGATAAAGCTGAATTACTAGGTCTCCATGGCATGATGGGAAATGGAATAATACGACAAAAATCACAAAACCATTATCTAGATATTAGGTGTTTATTAGAACAGGAAAGGAGCTTTGATATACAAAAACCTCTCCAGTCCTATGTTAATATAGCAATGACAAAACACAAGAAAACTACCCACTAACAGGAATTACTGATGGAAGAAAGCTGACCTTTGCTTATAGAGAAAGGTATGCTCATGCTGCCTAAGCACGCTGACCGACTTGAAAGCTTATTAAAGGGTTAGAATGTGGTAGAAACATCACCAGCCAGGAAGTCAGGAGATGAAGCTCTTGTCTCGAATGTGCCAGGCATGCATCGCCACTTTGAACAAGCTCCTTAACGTGTGTGACACTGGCCCCACTGCTGAACTCCAAACAGTCCTGTGGCCCAGCGTTTGGTAAGGCTGAGCTGTTACAGAACCAAATTCCTTTTGGACTTATCTTCTCCATGAGCCGATTTATCTTCGGAGGATGTCAGGGATGAAAGAGCACTCTGAAAAAAGCAAATTAATTCTAATTGGTTCGAATCTCAGTGACTATTTAAACCCTGCACTTAACAAATAATTAGATCTTTTACAAGGATGCAAAGATCAGCTACAAGACATAAAAAAGTTATAAATCAGCATGTAAATAATTGTGTTTCGTATGCAATTAAATCTTTGCAGTCCCTTCTAAGGATCTCCTGGCTGGCATCTTCTGGATAGAGCCTTTGGCCTAAAATAAGCCAGGAAAGGGGATTGAGTTTTCTTCCATGCTCTGTATGATTTTCACAGCAATGTGTTCAAATTATGCACTTGTCTGCTACCAATGAAAACAACATACTTATTGAGGCTATATCCTCATCAGGGGGAAATCTCCAAGAAGAACCTTCCAGAAAGCAAGGGAAAAGAGGTAAAGCATAAAACACTGGCTAGTTTTAGGGGAAAAACAAAACAAAACAAAACAAAACACAACTTCCCATAATGGGAGAAACAATACTTCCTGCCTGAGGCAGTAACTCAGGGCTTAGTCCATACTTGGGTATGGAGCGAGATGCTAATGACAATCTGGAGGAGAGAAACGCTGCCATCAATAGTCAAGAGTCAACAGCTAGGACACCTTTGTACTCAAGGAAGCTATTTATTTCCTTATCTCCAGAAGAGTAAGTGAATGATGCAGTGATGAAGAGGGCCTATGATCAACACTCTGCAGGGTGACATGGGGGACCCAACAGCACGCATTCTGAGACCACCTGGCTAGAGTGTAGCATGTCATAAAATGTGACAAGTCTCAAGCTTTGTCACCAGGTTCTTGCAAAATTCTAGGGTGGGGGAATATGCAGTGGTGTGTTTTGATTTTATTATGTTTGCTGCCCCGAGGGTCATTGCAGCTTCTAACTCAGTTCCTGACTTCCCCCAAACTGACTTGCCAATATACTCAGGGTGAGGGATACTCCATTGCTCTGTCTGTTATGGTTTTTATCTGGGTGCCCTACTCCCACCCACCCAAAGCCTCATATGGTCTTGGTGGGTGGTCCTTTGAAAGGCTACTGAATCTAGTGTTTGTGATTGGTTCATTGTCTAGTGCTATATGAGTGCTGCCCTCATGTTGGGGATGGTTGCCAATCTACAATATAAGGGAGGGAAAGAGGCTTGCTCTTCCTTTGTGCCCTTTTTGCTTTTGTTGCTTTTGGTGTCTGCAGCAGCCTTGAAGTGTTGCCCCTTAGCCATGTCACCCTGCCACCTGAGTATGGACTGGAACCTCCACAAACTGTGAGCTAAATAAACCCTACCCTCCCTGATTTTGGATGTCAGGTATCTTGTCCCAGAAACAGGGGAAAATAACTAAGACTCACTCTCTCTTCTTTGCTTCCAAGGCCAAACACATTACCTCTTTCCTTGGTAATTTCCTCAATATTAGTTATCTAAGTAGTCAGAGCAAAATTTAATTGGATGTTGAAAAAAACAAACTAGAATAACAGACTCAGTCAGAAAACATCTTAAACATCAGACTTTGAGGAAATGGAAGTGTTTCTTATTATTTTCTGTACATCATGGCTCCTGATCATATTTCTGAGATGTCTCTTTTCTTACCTTTAGGAAAATCGTCTCCAAATCCTCTTCTTCAAATGCCCTGAAACATAACTTCTTCTTTCTTTGATCATAAAAGATATACTTACACTTTGTTTATGTAGACAGAGCTGGTTAGGGCTTCTAAATGAGATTTCTGCTGTCACCTACTAAATATGCTCAAATCAGATGAAAGTGCTGCTGATTTAGGGTGGAGCCAAAGCAAACTACAGAAGAGGTTTCAGTGTCTAGGTCACAGCTTGGGCCTGCGAGCTGAGGCAGGGGTTTCCACTCTACCTGTGTGTATAAATGCATGAGAATTAGAGTAGCAGAGAGGAAGGTATCGGATTTTTATTCTTTATCAGAACAAAACCCCTTGCATGGCAGGGTTTGCTTTGGTTGGGTTAGGCTCCTTGTTGTTGTAGATGTTGCTTTCCTGCTCTTCCTCTTCATCCAGCTTTTTTGTACCTTTCCTTTCTTCTTCCTCCTCTTGCTCTTTCTTTTCTTCCTCTTTGTGTTTGTACTCTTAATTATCCTTGTTCTTTTCCTGCTGTCCTCCTTTCTACATCTTCCTCTTATTCTTACATTGATTTTTGGAAGGTCTTTTCTAAAACAGATTTATGATTTTTACCACCAAAGAAAATACAGAATCTCTAACTTGTCATTCACAATTCTGTACATAGTCTGGCTTGCTTTCTTTACCAAGTAACTCCTCTGCATAGCTTAATTTCAGCAAAATTATATCATGGGTGTATTGCAGACTGTCTCTTGTCTTTGAGACCCTGCTTGTTCAGTTTATACCAATCCATACCTTCAAACTCCATCCACCTTGAAGGTTCAGTTAAGCATCTCCTATATCTCGGTACTTAAATATAGATCATTTTCCTCCATTGACTCCTGTGCTTTATAGCTACATATGATACATATCTTCAATGCATTCTCAATTCTACTAGGACACACCAGACTGTAGAACCAATAAAATCTATGTCTAAACTCCAACTCTCCTTTTTCTAATGTTACATCTTTGTTTTTACCTTGGACAGATTATTTTACCTCTGTGTGTCTTGCCTTTATCATCTGTAAGTGTTATGGATTAAAAACTGGTAGTCAACTTAATGCCAGCTGGATTATATCACCATAGTGTTGAGCATAGATGTTTCACCTGAGGAAAGTTGCCAGCATAAATAGAGAACTGGAGAAGGAGAAGCTGGGCGTTAATGCATTGAGGCATTGTGGGTTCTCCTTTGTGCTGCTGTTTGAGCCCTTAGGTTCTCCTGGAGAAGCTCTGGTCCTCACATCAAGCATTGCTTCCTGGCTCTGGAGGGGAAGACGTGTGCCTGCTTGGTCTCCAGGATGAACTCATCATGCTGGCTTCCCAGCATGTACTCAACTGTGCTTATTGTTGGAGGATCTCGGGGACTGCTTTTCACTGAGGATGGCTGTGGTGCTTTTAAGGACAGCCCTGGTTTTTGTTGTGAGTGTGACTTTTCAGCTCCAGTGTAGATCCCTAAACCTACCAGCACAGCTCCTTCACCCTGCAGGCATAGACTTCCTCACCTCCACTGCTGACCTTTGGGCCTACCCGGCACAGATCCGTAAAAGAGACTGGCATGAGTCCTTCTTGTGGGCTCTAGATCTCCAGCTGGGCTCATGGGAGGCACTGTCATGAGCTCTGGGTCTTCACCTGGACTCATGTGGGACATTGCTGTGGGATTCAGGCTCTCGGCTAAATAGTCTATGTCTTTGGTGTCATGGATAGATTTCCTATATTTTCTTGTGTTAACTCTGGGTGATCATCATAAAATAATATTATAAACTCCATGTCCTGATTCTAATTGTTATGTGTACAACCCCTGACTACAACAGTAAGTGAGAATTAATACCTATCTGTAGGGATGTTGGGAGGTTAAAATAGAGCAATATAAGTGCATTCATTAGCGGTATCTGCATTTAGAAAGAGTTATATCAATGTTGCTTTGTAACACTATTTCCTGACATTAGATAAGACGCCACAGTTTGAAAGTCCACTTCCAGCTAGAAGCATCATGCGAAATAGGTCGAACAGATTTTTGATGCCTGCTTCACAGGTAAGGAAATAGGGTCTTACAGTTAATGAACAGCTTGATCTATACTCTAGCAAAAATTAAAAACTGAAATAACTGCCACACTTGTTTACCCTGCATTTAGTCACAGCTGAACTCTGTCTACTCAGGAAGGACCTTTGGACTTTAAGGAGTTTCTCTTAAAGGAATAATATGAAATAGAAAATAGTGTGGGCTTCCTGGCTGCCCCATTGCCACTGAAATAGGAGGGAAAGGAAGAAAGAAAAGCTCCATCTCTGGTTGTAAATTCCCCAAAGGAAAAATAATTGAAGAACTCTTTATGATAGAGAACTATAATTAGGAGTAATGGGTTGAAATTAAGGAAAGGGAAAAATAACAAGTTTATAATAAGCTTCCAGTATGAGGTATTCAAATTTAATTGTGTTTTTTAAGTAACGTCAGACTCCCAGATGCTCCCCTGATGAAGACTGTGTACAATTGGGTGCATAAATAAATGCCTTTATGATCCACACAATCAAACTAGTCTGTCTTATAAACTAAAATGCCATTTCACAACTCCGCATTTAGAATTGGCACAGCAATATGCAAAAGTCTCCTAATGGACTGAGAATGCATTTTATATTCCTTAAAAATATTACTTAATAAGAGAAGTGGTAAAACTTCCTCTTTCATGGACACACACACACACACACATTGCTCAACCTCTTCAGCTGATGGTGTGATCCATGTTTGAGCTAAGGCATCACATACTAGGAGGTTAATTTATCCAACCAACTATAATAATCAGCCATTTCAAATGCATTATGCAGATCTCCAGATACCTTAGGAGTGAAAGGGTCAAGATATGGAAACTAATTTTTGTGTCTCACCCACTGCTACAGAGACACAGCTAATGAAGTCAGTCAAATGAGTGCAGCAGGAAATGTGGAAACTTGGAGAGGATTCCCTGAGTTTCTGCTATTGGTTTTGCTGGGGAATCAAATTATTTGGAGTTCCTCATTTTAAAGTCATTATTAGACAAGCTGCTGCTGTTATCCAAAAGTTAATAGCAGAAATGTGTCTGGCTGACACAATAAATGCAGCTATAGTTCCATAGTTATTAACGCCAAGAACAATTGGAGACACAATACATAACTGCAATGTGGCATTGACCAATGGCACAATAGCAGGGAGGCATGCTGCTGATCTGTCTGCTCAAAAGGAGGATGCGTACATGTGCACATGTGCACACGAAATGCATTGCACCCCTCTGCTGTGTCTGCTACATGCATCATAGCAACCAAGTGGATGTTCCAAACTGTAGCTTAACAAAAGCTGAATCATGACACACACAAAAAAAAGAACTTGAAAATTCAGAAGCCTTAAGGCAACATTGTCAACACAGTGGGACCTTCGCTCATCAGCTTAATTTGTTCCATGATTCTGGAAAAGATGGCCATGTTTGTGTATGTACAGGAAAGATGGCTGGCACAATGCATAGCACACACGCATGCACGTGCACACGCACATGCACAGATTTTGCCAAATGCTTCTGTTTGCCAACCAAATTGTTCTGAGACAAAAGTGCTTTTGAAACTAGCTACAGCTATGCTACTTTATTTCTCAAGACTGTGAAGACACATACAAATAACTCATTAAAATGATTTCATGAGACATTTAGTCCTAGTGGAAATTGTACCACCAGTCCCCATTTCTAATGTTAAAGTGGGTTGGCTCTAGGTCACACATGAAACAATTTTTTGCCTTTTTATAAATCCACAAAGTCTAATGTCATATCAAAGTCACTAGGAGCTTGAAAACTCTTGAATGTCACATTTTTTCAACCATATTTTTGCATTACACCTTTTCTTTTTATACTTAGTAATTAGTACTTTGTATAACAGCATTTTGCCAGTGCTGTGCTAGCTGGGAATCACACTCCTAATCTCCCTGTCACGTCAGAAGCTTTTATTATTGGAGGATGGCACCTACCTAAGCAGCTTTCTGCTAGTCATTGATTCACGGAACCATGGGCTTGAAGTAGACCCGAGTTCACTACACTCTCTAGGGTGTCCTGGGTTTCTCTTGTTCCATCAGTCATCTTACACCATGTAATTAATTTTTAAACTGCACAACTGTTGCTTACCCCTCTGTCCTCCCCCCAGAAGGCTTCATCTATCATCACAACAGGGGCAAATGATGAAACACAGACAAAGTTTTGAGAACCGAAGCGATTTCTTTATTGCTAGTGTCCAGCCTGATGTGTGGTACAGTGTTTATTAATTCTGGCTAAAATGCATGAAAAGCACCAGATTTTTCAAAAAATTAAATCTCTAAAAATTTGCTGGCCAAAGTTTTCTGACTAGCGTTTTCAAGTGTATCCCTCTTCTCTCAATTCCTAATTGCTTCATGCTTAACATCAATAAGTATTTATTCAGCAGCTGCATGAACAGATGAATCTTACAGGGCAGGTTTAATTGACTTATTCTCTACCCTTTTAGAGCCAACAGTTTCAACTTCTTTTCCTGATAAGACTATGTAACTTAATTTCTTAATTAAGACCTTTATTAGTACAGTGAACTCCTGTGCGGGAAACTTTGGTCGTTGAGATTTGCTACACATGCATTTTCAGTTTCTTGTCTAATGGCCGGCAGTGTAGTGGGTTTTCTGCAATATACAACACCCTCTAGTGCCCCTCATATAAGGGTAACGTCATCTGTTGAAAAAACATCACACCATTTTTCTTTTCCTGAAGTGTGTATACATTTTTTTGAGGCAAACTCTGTATATGTATAGTGACAACTCTTAACACACTAAATACTCAAATGTCAACTGCTGGTAATACACAGTAGTCTGTAGCCTACTACTTATCCAAAACACTAAAATAATTTTCAATCTCCCCTTTTGAAACTGTAAATAAATCTAACTATTGTGGAAAACAATATGGGGGATTCTTCAAAAATTAAAAATAGTACTACATATGACCCAGCTATCCAACCACTTGCCATATATATTTTTATCATTCCTCCTGCTGCACATAATCTCTTACAATCATAACATAAAGAAGGAGAGTTTTAATTACCTCACAAGTTTAGGAGTGCACTGTTGGCTCACTTCAGGACAGAAACATCACTGCAAAAGAACTTGGCAAAGTAAAGCTCCTCAGTCATAGCCAGGGAGCAGGATGAGGAAACAGAACCAGAACAGGACAGGAGAGAGACCCTAGGTTGTACCAAGTTCACACCTCTGTGACCCATACAGACGAACCAGAAATGTGTTCTAGGAATCTTCCAGGCGTTTATTTTACCCGATGAAGTTTACATATCAAGGTTGACTGCCACAATCCACCCATAGTTCACTTCACAGCCAAACACATATAAGCCAAACTAATCCCTAAAGAAAGAAAATAGCAAATTCTTAATTCTGCCTTGCACAATACAGCTTTCTCACATACAACCAGAAATGCACTAATCTCTTTCCTTAAATCTCGTTTCAGATTTTTCAAAAATTGAAGTTCAAATTTCTTCTGATATTCAAGGAAAATACTTAGCCTGAAACTCTGGGAAAGTAGAAAACAAATTATGTAATCCAGGGTATAAAGGCACAGGCTAAATATTCCCATGTCAAATGGGAGCAACGGAAGATAGAAAAGAATCAGGCCAGAGCCAATCAGAAAACTGGCAGGGCAAACATAAATTACTTACTTAGTTACTTTCTGTCTTTCTTTCCTTTCTTTCATTTTTTTATTTTAGAGATTAAAAAAAATCACAAAAGTTCAAAACATGAAATCTTTTAACTCTCCTGCATCTGGACAGATGGTATAAAATATCAATTCAAAAGGGAAACCTCTCCCTGTGGCCTGGTTTATTGCAGCTCACAAGTTTTCTCTCAGGTTGGCTTCACTCAAATTCTACAGTTTTCCTTAGCAAATGTTCTCCATTTCTGGTGTCTCTGATTTCCTGGGGTCTCCATGACACCTTTGAGATCCCAAAGCTTTACACAGCAGATCCTCCCTTGGTCTCCAGGCCTCTCTTTGAAATCCAGGTAAAAGCCCTTGTACCCAGGACAATTGCATTCCACATGCCAGGAAAATGGGCATCTTGAGGACAGTGTCGAGGTCTGTTCTCAGTGAAGCAGTAGCCACACCCCCTTGGGCCATGGCTGCAGCAGCTTCTGAGTACCTGGATGACTGAATATAGAACAATGACTCCTGGGAAACCAGTTCCCTAAGAGGTCTTTCTTGAGCAGAAATTCAAAGGACTATGCTGTCAAATAAAAATTTGACATCTTGACACTTTTGACCCTGCTATGTATAGGTCTTTCTCACTCTTGAGATGCCCTGAAAGCATCTTTCTTCCTGGCCCTGTACAAATACATAATGTTTGCAGTACATAATGTTTACGTTCCTTGTGTGGAATTGGTACATGTTTATAACACATCTTACTTTCTTTTTCATACACTTTCCCTACCCTACTACCTTCATTCTCTTCCCATATGAAAAATATCTATTTCCTTACTTTTTATTATCCATCTTTTACTTTGCACATTATTTATAACTTGGATTTCTGATGCAAGATAAACTATGCAATATATAAGTTTGTGTATCTAATTAATTTCATGTAACATTATGGTCTCCTGGTATATCTGTTTTCCTACAGAGGATTGCAAGTTTGTCTTCTAGATGGCAGATTAGTACGGTACTAATCTCCTTAGCCACAACTCCTTGGACCCCATCTTTACACATTAGTCCTTCTGGCCTACTCCTTATTTTTTTTAAATTTGCTCTTCTCTTTGCTCCTGATTCTTACTATACAACTGGCTAATAGCAGACAGCAGTGTCCAGAGTACAGCATCAGTGTCAGGCTGTTCTAAGATTTTCTCTGCCAAATTAATTAATCCAGTCCCTTTAATCTCAGTTTCCTGCAATGTCCTGGGTATACGGAAAACGTGGACACTTTTTTTTTTCCAAAAAGGAAACACACATGCTCTCTTCTTCAACAGTCAATGAAGGTCCTGGTTCCAACTGCAGCGTGTAGAGCTTGTCCTTTATTGTCCTCATTCCTATTATCATCCCAGTCTTTTAAGCTGTGTTGAGAATCACCTTTCCAGGTCTCTTTCCACCATTCTAGGGCTTCTTTAGCTGATGTCACCAAAACTTTCTTACAAATCAGTTTCAAAGCCTTTTATATCACTTGGTAGGGTACAGTTACAGCAGTAACCCTATTGCATGGATACTGATTTTCTGTAATTTTCAAATTCCCCTGTACTGGGCATGATATTCAACACTCATGAGTTAAAGGGAAAACCTTTTAGTTTAGGGTAGTTTGGAGGAACTCAGATCATAGCCAACTTGAAGGCAAAGACACCATTTCAGGAGGGCATGGCAGAAAAAACCTGGTTAGTTCATGGAGACCAGATAGTAGAGGATAAGGTAAAGAACCATATGTGGTACCCAAGGGCATGATTTCATAATCACCCAGATATATGCAGGAGTGTACTAGCCTGCAAAGCATTTCCTAATCTAATGAAGTTGACACAATATGATTGATGGTCATGTTATATAATGAAGTCAAATAGACACCCGCAGTCCTGGATGTCCTGTGGCATTTTTCACAATAGTCACAATGCAGAACCCAACCAAATGCTCATCAGTGGATGAATGGACAAAGAAGTGTAGCCTATATTAACACTAGAGTATGACTCAGCTCTAAGACAGCACCACCTGGCATTTTTAGAAACATGGATGAATTTACAGGATCCATATTAAGTGAAATAATCCAGGTCTTAAATAAAAAACATCACATGATCACATTCACACCTGGACTCCAAAGTCCTGATTGCATAGAAGTAGCGAGTATGTGTGGCTGGCAAAACCTGCAGGGGCTTCAGGTGAAGGGAATGGGGAAGATACTGGTTAAGGGATGCAGAGAGTTAGAGAGATACCTTGAAGTCATGTTGTGTGGCAGGGTTAGTTAGTGACAATAAACTGTATTTTTTGAAAATACAAAAAAAAAAAAGAATCTGGTGATATGAAGTGTTCGCACACAAACATGCATTTGCTGATAAGATGTATCCATTTCACAGCGTATATTCACTTCGCAGCTTCATCTGTGCACAATAAGAATATGAAATTTTATACTCTGTTCGAAACACAAAAGACAAAACATCATTTTGGAATTGGAGATTGCATCCTCACTTTATAAATAAGTAAATAGAAACACGAAGGGTTTAAGCGACCGCATGCAGGTGGCAGGACCTGGACACCTGCCCAGCCCACAGCTGCCTTCTTCCACTAACCCTCACGTGGAAATACAGACTCCATTGCATGAAAGGGTTGGGCCTGTGATCTCACAGTGCAACGAGATACAGAATGTTAGACCACATGTGGGCCAACCCCAGGGCACAGCCTGGATCCTGGGGCTGCCCTCTTTTATCTTTCACTGTTCTGATTGTTACTATATTATCTTGCGATTTGTCTCTTGACAAAAACATCCCTGAAAAACAAAATCAGCTAAGCAATTGATATATCTCACTGAGCTCTAGGTAACTGACATTTCACTTTAGAGTTAAACATGCAACAATAATGTATAAGGATTGGCTGTAAGGCCCGGCCCTGAGAATGAGCAGGGCAGCCAACCTGTGTGTGCACTGCATTTGCAACACAAGCCCTGGCTGAATCCTCCACCCTCAAGCTGGAGCTTTTATCTTTTGTATTCTCAATTGTGTTACTTAGGAAAAATATCAGTACAGTCCTCAACCCCAGCTATACCACAATCCATACTAATGCCCACCAAAAAGACACAAAAAGACCCATGCTCACCAATGTTCACTTTATTGTAAACTTCAGTTACTCCACAGTAGGTGACAGGTCCTTGGGCATTGTCCTGAGTAGACTGATCTCTGGTGCTGTGCTGAAAGGTATCTCCTTTCCTTTCCCAGGAAAGCACTTTCCAAAGTACTCATGGATTATGTGCTTTTCAGTTAGAATCTTCAACTGATCAAATGTTACAGTCTCAGTGGACTGAGAAAAGCCTCACAGGTGAGTAGAGCACTCTCCTGGATGTCAGGATGGTTTGTGGAGGCATTTAGGATACTACATAAGGTCCATGTCTTGCTCCTTTCTGACACTCTTCCCCTGTCCTGCTTCCCAGCCTCCGTGATGCAATTTTGCTCTGCTATGCCTCAATATCTGTGCTTAGAACCAGATGACCATGGACAGAAACCATGAGCAAAGGAAACCTGTCCTTTAATTCTGTCCAGGAATAAGAAGGTAACTAATAAAGTAATCATGATTTCATTGTAAGTAATTTGACATTGGAAAGACTGAGTAAAACTTTAACCCTACCATTTGCTTATTACACTTTTAGTGCTTCTTTAGTACTGCATTTTTATTCCCTAAAAACATCTATTGAAATTTTTCACATATCCATTTCTCTGCTTAAAACTGAGGTAATATTCACCTCCAGAGATGATTGGAGAGTGAAATATGTTCATGCATTAATGAGTCTCTATCAGTCTAAACTGATGTTATTTACAGTAAAGTTACATGAATTGACTTGGAATGTTGACTGGATTTTGAGGTGTTTGCTATGAGATAATTAATTTCTCATTTTCCTTTACTCTAAATTCTCAGTGTTTAGAATTCCCATAGAGAATCTTGCTGCTGGCACTTAGAGGCTCCCATTTTGGGATCTGAAAAGAGCAATGCTTTAATTGATTTAGGGCTGTTTCCTTTGCCCTGGTAGTGAGATTAAGACCAAACTCTTCTGAATTGGTTCTCAGTCCCATCAACATCTCTGCCTTTGTGTCTCTGTTAATTTTGTCCTGCTGGCCTGGACTAATACTACGAGGCATTTAGCTGTGTTAATTAAAAATACCAGCAAAGCAAGATGATTAAGAATGTTGCTGCCAAAGGCAGTCTCCAGTTTTAAAGAGCCAGATTGATTTAAGGCCTTTTAACCAACTGCTCGATACATTTCACAGCCAACAGCTTGGTGCTATGGGGCAGCAAGTGGAGGTTGAAAGCCCAGTGGCTTCACAGACTCCCTGACACAGGAAGGAGCTGTGGCAAAGGGACTGAAAATGAGAGATATAGTCATCAGGACAGGGAAAAACTGACTTTGAGAAGCCTACAGGACAAGAAATAGAAAAGAGCCAGATGAATATGAGTGACACAGCACCCAGGAGGGAACTTTGCATGTGTGGGAGAAGTAAGCAGCAGATTGCTGAGTTCAGTGCTCAGGCTGGTTAGTTGTTGAAGATCACTGGACTGTCTGGAAGTGAGGGTGCTTGTTCATTGAAGTCAGGCTTGCGAGTTATTAGGAAAGGAACAGAAGGTGGGCCTCTGTGGTTTTGGAGCTGGGAGAAATAACCCTCTTCAGAAGTCAAGAGAGCAGCTGGATAGCTCATTTAGGGCCCCAGGGTCCAGATGGTAGACCACAGCGAGAGGCCCCAGCATGTGAAAGACACATCCCGAGGACTTGGAGAGCAGATGGCAGCTCTGGGGTTCCAAATACTGGGTCCTTAGGGTGATACTGAGTGATTGGATGTCCAGGCAACAGAACCTCATCCCTTCTCTCCAAACCCCCAACAGGGTGAGGGGAAGCAAACTGTCAGAGCCCTGGCGGAGCTAGATTAGATGCAGACATACTCTTCTTATATGCTCCAAAACGTGGTGTCTCCATTTCGAGTTCTGAAATCAGAAATTACAGTCTACCTACATTTTGAACACATGAAGGCATTGTTCATAAATTTATTCAGGTATCATTGTATCAGATTTTATTAGGCTCCAAAAGTACCTAGGAAGTTTAGTTAAAATACAGGTAACTAGGCCTCAGTAGAAACCTTTAGCATGTGAATCTTCAGGCATAATACCCAAATGTCTGGAACTCATGCACTATAAGTGACATTGATAAGAATTTAAGGTACAGCACTTGCACATTTTTATCCCATTTAACATAATGTAAAGAGAATACAGTGTAGTGGATCCACATTAATCCAATAGTCCCAGTTTTGGCTAATATTGACTGTCAGATTTGGGCAAGCTAGATAACCTCACAGGCCTCAGTTTCTTCAAATGAAATGGTGATCATGATACTGACTTCACGTAGCTTTCATACAAAGATTATTAACTGAGACTGACTGTGTTGACTGTTGAAAACAGGCTGGTGGGGCACAGGGCAAGTAAATGCAGTTATTCACTAACTGAGTGATCTTTGCTTTGGAGCCCACAAATAGGGAAAATATCCAGGTGAGATGCAAGTCATTAAGAAAGGCAGAATGTAGTCATGAAAACAAGGGAGGCAGTCTCTGGATTCTAACTAGTACTTTACTACTCTTTTAAGTAAAAAGTTTGAACTCTTAGTTTCTTTATTAGTAAACTGGCTGCATAAGCAACAGAGTAGGCCAAATCCAGTGATTGTCTGCTATTTTTAATGTCCCTTCTTAACAATGGATTTTTACACATGTAAAGATGTGTTTGTGTGTTTGTTTTAAGTAATCTGTATTTGCCCCATGAAGCCTAAAATATTTAAGGTGCTTTTAAAGAAAAAGTTTACTGGTCCTTGCTCTAGAGCACTCCCAAACTTCAGTGTGCTTAGGGGCACCTGGAGAGTTCTTTAGGATTCAGATCCATAGTTTGTAGAAACGGAACTGGGCTTGAGACTGCTTTTTAACAGGGTGCAGATCAAAGCTGACGCCGTATGCCCACACACCACTGGTGCTAGTGCTGCTTGTAGAAAATGGGCTTTCCTTGAGTTAGGAAAGCTCGTAACTGAATTATAAGATGCAGCCAAGGGTCCTGCTGCATCTTATAGTGAGCTGCTCATTTACTTTGGACCATACAAGCAGAGTTAATCGAGTGAGTGGTCATTTAGCATACGGCCGCTAGAAATACAATTCAAAAGGGCGAAGTCTTCTAGTCGGAATGAAAAAAAAAACTAGGAAAGGGACCGGGCTGCTAATGCTAAATGGAACCATTTCATTCTTATTCCTTTAGTCTTCCCTTTTCTTTCTTTCTTTCTTTCTTTCTTTCTTTCTTTCTTTCTTTCTTTCTTCCTTCCTTCCTTCCTTCCTTCCTTCCTTCTTTCTTTCTTTCTTTCTTTCTTTCTTTCTTTCTTTCTTTCTTTCTTTCTCTCTTTCTTTCTATCTTCACCTGCCTGTTTGTTT
The DNA here is from genome assembly GCA_004027295.1 of Dolichotis patagonum. Classification (NCBI taxonomy): domain Eukaryota; kingdom Metazoa; phylum Chordata; class Mammalia; order Rodentia; family Caviidae; genus Dolichotis; species Dolichotis patagonum. The sequence goes on from PVJX010009490.1 coordinate 22,823, forward strand.
ATGCAACTCTCTCTGAACCTGTCCCCTTGTTGTCCTGATCCTGCATTCATTCTTTGCATTGCCTGACCAAGCAGAACTGACTGAACCTCTGATTCACCTGAACAACATAGCCGTCCATCAGCCCTTTTTTGTTGAATTGAATTCGTGGCCCTGACCCCAACTTGAAAATATGGCATGATACACTTCTAAGTAGAAGAGCTAGAAAGTAACTTACTATCTATCTGATAATAACAGGATTAAAAAAAATGTTTTCAGCTTTCATTTCTATCTTACCCTCCTCTGCTTTCTCTCCTCTAGTTGCATGGCATTAGGACACAACACAAAGCTAAAATAATCAGCATTTAAGAATATGGACCAATCTACTACTATCCCTCTAAATGAAGATATTGACCTTGAAAATTAAAATTCACCTTATGATTTGGTGCTCAAGTGAAAAACAGTAAGGACATATCTCTTTGATGCTTCATTTATTTCTTTGGGAAAACTATTCAGGAATAACTAGTATTATTATGTGATAGCTATTTGGATAAAGTCTTCAAGGCTGCCAGCAATTTCACAGAACTGGACCTATCTTAACAATCTGTGGCTTTGGGCATTTATGTTTTGACCTTCTTGTTGATCATGTTACAACCAGAGTAAAAATATAATGTCACAGCCTAAAGAAGTTGGAACTAGTGACAAACAACTGGCAAACAAAGCCATAACCTTTCACTGTGTTGGCAGAGAAGACACAGGCGGTAATGGAAGTGACCCTTGCTGAGTGTAAAGGGAGACACCAGAGTGTTAGCAATAAGAAAAAGACAGTTCAATTCCAGCTCAGGGCCACGATTAGCCCAACCACTATCAGCTGCATGGATCCAACCACTGTACTGGAGAAGCAAATCCATCAATTGTGCAAGATTCCCAATGCTAGCTCTTAATTTATGGTCAGCAAATGCTTTTCCTTCTTTGAGCTCTCCTCTGTAATACCTGTTATGTCACCCATGCCACACACTAAGTGGAAATCCCATCAAAAGCTATCATTGGCTGTAGATTACCCTCTGTCACAAAGATGAATATTTCTGCCCACGAGTGAGAGTTATTTTCTATAAGATGGCAACTTGCCCAAGAACAAGTATAGTATGATTGAAGGAATTTCCAAAAAATCTTTGTACTGTTAATATTACTTTAGAATGAATCTACTGTCCAAAAATTATGGTGTGTACTGTGAGCATAAATGTGATATGAGTCCTATAAGTTAAAAAGGAAAAAAAAAGTAGTGAATCCATCACAAACTGAAATATTTGGGTTTGAAGACCCTTTGATTTGGGAAAGTAAAAAAAAAAAAAAACAGGATAGAGTCAGAGAAACTAATATTGTGGTTGTTGTTTTGCTTTTCATTTTTAATCCTGATAATCAAGATTGAGCCAAAAATATTTTGAGTAATCCCTAACTACATTGTTATGGCTAGGAAATAAAATCACTGAGTTAACTGTGTGTTTGTTAAACAAGTGAGACCAGGCATGTTGCTGGGTCTAAAGTGCTTTTAAAGGTATGACAGGCAGGATTACATACACACCAGGAAGAAGAATCCACCTAGTATAAAAATAATCAAGTCATAAAGGATGTGTACATATTGCTTCGTATGAGAACATTTATGCTTGATCTTTGTGAACCTTAACATAGTATATACTTCACTACACGACACTGATACGTAAGTGAAAATTCATGTGTCTTGAAAAGCATCCCTATTTTAAACAGTTTTCATTACATATAGTCTATAGTCTTATCAGGCCCTGCCTGTCTCTGGCAGCCTTGAATCAGGGGCCTCAGCTGTATCTGTGGAAGAGGATCTCTCCCACACTAAGAAAGTCCACTGTCCCATGGGTTGAGCCATGCTGAGAGCTCTGGTCAGCAGATCAGAGCTGGGCATCAAACCACCGGAACATCAGAGGCAGAGCTTAAAGCTGCCAGGATCAGAGCTCCGCATTGTATTGGATTCCCACAAGCGAAAGCAGGATCGGTCCTCCTGTATCACTGAACATGAGATTTATCTTTAATCATTCCGTGCCTCATCTTTCACATCTATAGAAATATAGAGTAAGTGATAATGTCTTTCTCAAAGACAGTCAATTGGATTGACTCTAGCTAAGGACCACAACACTTGGGAAACGGTAAGTTATCTACGTGTTTGTGGTTACTACAAACATCTCAATATTACAAAACAAGTTCCTAATAAGCCAGGAGTGGTGGGGCACTCCGGTAATCCCAGCACTCAGGAGGCTGAGCTAGGAGGATCTTTGCAAGTTGGAGACCAGCTTGGGCTACAAAGTGAGACCAAGGCCAGCCTGAACCACATAGCAAGACCCTGTCTCAAAAAGGCAAAAACCAAACAAACACACAACAACAACAACAACAAAAACAAGTTCCCAGTAAATGGTAGTCCTTTTCTTTTATAGTTACATCTTTCTCCTGAATAAATTAAAGACAAAATACTGAGTAAGCCAGACCTGATGCTTTATGTGGTGGATTAACCAATAGGCAACTTGTAACACCCAGCTGACCTTAGCCAGCGTGGTGCTGGGTGTGGAAGGCCCACCTGAGGACTGCTGCCAACAGCGTAAAGAGACCTGGAGGGGAAGATGGTGCGCTGTTTGTTCTACTGGAGAAGCTTGTAACACTGGTTTTCCTGATATGAACTCAGCTGTTCTCACATCAGAGGAGCTCGGGTCCTTGTTGTCACCGAGGATGGCTGCGCTGCTCTTTGTGGGAGCTCTGGTCCTTACCTTAAATGTTGCTTCCTAGCTCCAGTGCAGATCCTTCAGTCTGCCGGCACAGATCTTTCACCTGATTGGTGCAGACCTTCTAGCTTTCACCACTGGCTTTTGGGCCTTCCCAGTGTAGGTCCTTGAAATAGACTTGCAGGAGGTATTGTCATAGGCTCTAGGCCTCAAGCTGGACTCATGCAAGTCATTGCCATGGGATCCAGGCTCTCAGCTGGATTCTTTGGGTCTCTCGTGTGTGGACAGACCTCCAACACTCTTTTGCATTTGACTCTTTGGGTGGATATTATGAAATAATTCCATAAATTACAGCTGCTGTATTAGACACATTCCCTTGTCCCTGACCCTGACCACAATACTTCAATTGCTATACAACAAACTGTAATTCGTTTAAGGCATGGAATTAACTCCTAAGAGATTGGCTGAATTTAGATCTCTCAGACTCTCCTCTTTCAAGTTGTCCTCTACCTGCACTTGGGAATTTGGTTCAAAGTGTCAGTGAGAAACAGTAGCTCCTCTGTTTTTGTCAAAGTGTGGCGGGCACACAAGCTATGCACAAGGACGGCCAGCACAGCTCGGATGCCCCATTGGACACACACTTCTCACAGTGACCCACAGTCTAAGGGGTTGAAGGCAGAAGCTTGTCCCAGCTCTCCAGTCACTGGAAGTATTTTGAAAAGGGAGGAGCATAAGGCAGCTGTCACGTGATACCTTCACAGCGAGTGCAGATGACGCAGCGCAATGGAAATTTTTTGAAAGCTGTAATCTTGTCTAAAAGGAGACCAATCTGTTCATTGTGGGAGCTAGCATAGCCAGGTAGTTAGAAGGCACTAAGGCAGAGCACAAATTTCCCTTTGTAGGTCCCACTGCAATGAGGCCTGCCTCGTTGTTCTATAAAAGCGTGATTCTGACGGCAGGTGGCAGAGCTGAGCACCTGCTGGACACACCTGTACCAGCTCAGGAGGATTCTCACGTGATGTATTTGGACAAACACAGTAGCCTGACAACAGTGGGCAGAGAGATCTCTGGAGGATCCAGTGACATTCCTGCAAAAGGGACCAAAGTTCAGTGGAAAACACTTTGACCAACAGAACAAGATCAAAGGTTTTAGGACTCTGCTTCACAATATTCCTGAGTTATTCTGACTCTTGGTTTCTACATCTGAACTATGTTCTACAAAAAAGCTGAAAAGGGAATGCACATATGATGGTGAGATCTTTTCTTGCACACTGGAGAGGAAGAGATACAAGCTTGATCGAACCGTAAAAGACAATGATAATGCATGTTACAGAATACTTGAAATGAGACGTTCTGGTTTTGTGTATGCTTCAGGGCAGATGCTACTTATGCACCCCTAATCCTCAAATCCTTACTCATGAAAGGGAAGAACGTTTCTGAATGAGGGTAGCAAGGTTTCTAGACTGAGCGTTCCTAGAGATTGTGCATCTGGAAGCCATCACCTCACTTACCATTTCATATGGGCGTTGTTACATGGAGTTTCATGCAAATTGAGCATGTTAACATTGTTCGGTGGCTCAGAATGTTTGTCCTGCTTTTCAGATATTCTCAGGAGTGCTGAGAGAGGACAACTGGCTTCTTCTTGGCAATGTTCCAGAAAGTTAATTAACCAGGAGAGGATTTATGAAAGACTGCAGAGACTATTCTTCTGCAGATATATTTTGCAAAGGAGAGAATGTTGCTTGTGTTTTTTATTTATTTATTTTTCTTGTATCTGTTCATCTTCACATGCGATGCTCCTTGGGCTAAGGATGGGTCTAACTCTTATTATTATTTTGCGAATGCCTAGTTATCTTAAAACTCGGAACCATTATCACTTGTGCACTTAGGACCCTCTGCTACAAAATACACCAGTGTATTAGTCTTGCTAATTGTATGAGCCATTGTGAATATCCCACTGCATTGATATTTAAGGGTGTTGTTCTTCCTCCTAGATTAATATCGCCTCCCTGGTGTGGGACAATGTCCCATTTTCTTATTGTTTACAAATACCTAGAATAATTCCTGAAGCATGGATTTCATTAAAAATCTGTGTAATGTAGGGAGGAAGAAAAGAAACAGAAATTAAAGGAAGGGAGAAAGGAAGGGAAAGAGGGTGGGAGGGAGAGAGGAAGGAGACCTAGTGGAAAATTGGATAGTTGCACAAAATAAAAATTCTACAGGAAGAAGAAGGAACATAGGACCCAGGATTAGAGAATATGGCCTTACATTATAGTTTTTCAACTCATTATATGTGACCCACACAAAAGGCTAAAACTCAAGTAGGTATTTGAGTAAAATTACAGTGTCAGGTTCCTCACAGATTCAGCTGTTTAATAAGCTTTTTCCTAACTTCCAAGCAAAATAAAATAAAACACACTTGGCAAAGCCTCTGAATTCAGAATTTCAGTGTATTGAGATAATTTTCTTACACATATCAATTTATTTCTGTATTATTACAGCATTAGCAATTGCAACTTTTGTCACCAATAAAATGTCTGACAAACAGCTTATTTTATGCACGGACTTTTCTGACCACAATTAATTTTAAGAGTGAAACTTTCTTTTAAACTCTAGAGTCCATGAAAATGCATTGTCTCTGTAAAAATCAATAAATCATTTTTTTTTTCCATGCAGGGAATCAAACTCATGATCTTGCACTTGCCAGAAAAATCCATAAAGTTCTAAGAAAAGCAAAAACCCATATTTAAGCAATTAATGACAAAACAGAAAACTGATCAGAAGCACAAAGTGGTCAGAGTTGGGTGGTCAGATTTCCCCTTCTGTTTAGTAGACAGCTCTGCCATCTTTCGCTCTGAAGAGTCTCCCCAGGAACCCAGGAATGACAGCCGTCTTTTTCATTAGAGTCCTCTTAGCGGTATTTCCTCTGTGCTCGCAAGCTCTTGCCTTTCCCCTCTCTTTTCAAGCACTGCCATGAAGCACTAAGGTCAAAACACGGGTACAACAGAGCCGAAAGTCACGGTAATGGTCACCAACTGGTGCTTCCTCATGGCGTGCACTTTTTTTTTTCCAACTGCCTTCTCAGTTTTAATCTAGTTTACCCCCCTTCTCATTTACAGCTTCAAGCTGCAAGCTTAGCTTCCTGCCCCTTCTGGTTGTGCGTCTATTCATTTCACCCTATACTCATTCCCAGGTCTCTCTGTATTTGTGTGTTCTTTTGCTCTTACCCATCTTCAAGACTTACACTCCATGACCTGCATTGCTTCTTCCTTAACACCTATCCTATCCTAAGTGGACATACCCGCCTAGTAACCAGTGCCATGGTTAATTCTTGCTCTTTAAAAAGTTCTCATCATACTCTTCCACTTCCTGCTTATCTTGTCCTTCACATCGTTTGTACACTCTTAGAAAAATGAAGTGAGTTTCAACATGTGGGAGGTCTTCCTTTGCTTGTCTTTGCAGGATAACTTACCATCCTTAACCAGAGGCAGACGCCATGTGAGCGCATGCATGAATACACTTTGTTACTGGAAATGCAATCTGTGAATTGGAGAACATACAGGTTCAAATCCATGTTTGGTTTGACTACTAGAGTTGATGTTTGAAAAATTCATTTTACTGTTTTATTTTAAATCTTATTTGAGAAAAATAATACCTACTGAGAAGCCATTTTCTTTATTGTAACACAGGTAATAATATCTACATTTTAAAGTTAATTGCGAATATTTAATGGAGAACATGTAATAAAATTTAAAATTTCAGAGGTGTGTTAGGCACGTACTAAGTGTTCAACAGATTTGATGACTATTATTATGATTATGATTGTTAACAATTGTATAATGTAACTGAAACCCTTAATGTGCTCCTCGGTGTGTGGTAGGTCCTCAGTAAATAGCAATTCCCCACCCACCATTACCTTCTTTGGGTGTTCTTTGCTTTCCATAATTTTCTAACTCCAGCGAGTTTTCAGAATCGATATTGTGAGCGAAGCTACAGTAAATCATTCCACATCATTTTCTCAGCAGGAAATCGGCTGACGTATTATTGACCTTTCTTAATGAGCTGAAAACTGCTGTTACAATACGTAAGAAAGGATGCACCAAATGAGGTCCATCCATTGTTCTGTGACATTGACGAAATAACCTCGTCTACACCTTATATCATCCCCCGTAGACAGATAGCAGTGGGCGAGGCACATGAGTACCTTGTGTGTATTGAGTTTACATTTTAGTAGGAGAGAAAGACAGTAAACAAGTAATCAGTGGAGTTGAGGTTCTGTATATTGACAGATATTAAGAAAAAAATAGAGCTTCCTCTAATGTGATGAGAAGGTCTGGGGTGAACTACATATGGTGTTCATGGAATGACTTTCAGGGAAGAAGATACTTGAACTAAGTCTGGGGGGATATGAATGAGATATGTACATACAAAAAAAAAGAACAACAACAACAACACAGTATGGTCTGGAAGGAAGGACAAACACTGTAAAATTCCTGAGGGAAGAAACAATGTCAAGGTCTCTCTGTCACTCTATTGGTATAATGATAAATTGGCAAGGAAGAAATCAAGAACACTCAGTGGCAGCACTCCATGGGCACATGGAATTGGGGTGTTTTTGATCAAGCTCTGAGTCATAGCTGTGACCTTGCTTCAGGCAAGGGGATGGGATGAGCTAATGCTCACTGTCCATTTTGAACCCTGACCAATTGTGACATGGTACCCAATGGTTTCCATTAGGAGATGAACATCGGCTTCTTCTCTCGACAGGAAACTGCTCTCTTTCAGTACAGAAAGCTGTGCACAAACTTGTTCTCATTCAGCAAGATTCCCCATCCAAAGCCTTGTTTTCAGAATGGCATCAATAGTCATTTTACTGTGATAGCCCATAACATATGGGATCTGGTTCACTGGCATTTTGACACCTTATTAAACTTTTCACTTTGCTGCATCTTAGCAGGAATGTGTCAGGAGTGTTGTCTACAGTGACAGCCTCCCCATGCAGAGGTGCAATAATTACACATCTTGTTTTGGAAGAACTGTTACAGTACTGGCACTTAAAAAGAAGAGGAAGAAAAGCAAGCAGTGTGAAAGCAATATGTTTTCCTAATGTTAGGTGTTTATGTTTGAAATACACCTGTATACTGAATGTTCTGCAAATAAATGCATTGGAATCACACAGTGCTACATTTTATTAAGTGGCACTTATAAAATCATGATGCAATTAGTTTTCCATTTAAAATATAGAGAGCTTTTTCAGCAATATGGTCTAAAAAAGTGGCAAGAACTGTTGTTGTTTTAACATTTAGTGAATTGTTACCACAGGGATGGAGAATTAAGTTCAAACAGAACTATATTTTTAAATATTTTTAGTTTCTTAAAAAATTTAATTAGTATGTTTGTAGTATATAATTACTGTATTCCTTGTAGGGAGTTGGTACATGGTGAAAAATACCTGAACTCTTTTTTAACCTCTTCTTTTCCTTCCCTCTATCTCTTGATCCCCTTAGTATTTGAGAAAGATCTGTCTCCTCACTTATTCTTATCTAACTTGTTTTGCTTATTTGCTCATTATTTAGATATTGGGTTTTCTATATAAGATAAACATGTGATAATGGCTTGATTATTAGGCTTATGTCTATGATTGATTTCACTTAATATTATGGTCTCAATTTCAAAGTGCATTCATTTTCTTAGAAGTTTATCCATTATTATGGCAAAGTAGTCCTCCAAACAGAAGTTATATATACCTCAATTGATTACATAATTCTATTCAAGGACAGATGTAAACAATGGTTCCTCATTTGAATCTAAACCTTTTGTGTGCAGGAAATCATTTTACTCATTTTTTATTTTGATTTCTTTTACACAGTGCAAAAACATTTTCTAGAGCATTGCTCAGATTACATGTAATGAGATACATTTGTCATCTTAGCTCAGAGGTATCTAATTTCTATTGATTTCAATTAATCAATTGAAATTAGAAATACTCTCATCTGAACTACCAGAGTAAACAAAAAATAGAGTAAATGAGATACCTAGAAAATTCTGTATTTTTCATTTCTGCATACAAATGACTAAGACATTTTACCATTTTGGATTTGTGATCACATATATAAGAAATAGTGTCTAGACATTTGTTTTACTAAATTTGGAAAAAGAACATCTTTGGAAAAAGTTCTCTATGAATTTACATTTTTTAAGCTTACATTTTATTTCAAGATGCATTGGCACCAAATACTCTTGATATTTATATCAATTCCTAGAATAAATTTGCTATGGAAATGTAGCTTTTATCATTATTTGATCTAGAGACATTAGTATAGTCTTTTTTAAAATATGAGAATATCCAACTACAGCTTACTGCAGACATTGGAGTACTTATTGGTGAGAGCTGTCTTTTCAGAACATAGATAGGATGGGCAAACATAATTAGAAACCAGGTAGTGGAGTTTATCTAGAGTCATTAAAAGAGGTTGGTGCGAGTCAGTGAAGTGGAGATGAGTCTCCTGCCAAGTGAAGAGTTATGAACATCTCACGTCGTGCTCATCAAAGCCACCTGAGCCACCGGAAAACAGGGACACACCAGGAAAATGACCGGCAGGTACCACATGGATACTGTAGTTCTACACAGTTCACTGAAGTTCTGCACATAGTTGCAGACATAGTATTTATATCAGAACTGAGAAATCTGAAGGCACAGGAATTATCGTGGCAATAATTTTAAAAATCTTTAAGTTTGGGGTTTGGAGATTTCTAATGGTTGTAAACATTTATGGCTCACAGATTATTTATTTATTTATTTATTTTGGTTCTGGGAATCAAACTCAGGACCTTCTGCTTACCAGGCAAGCACTTACGCCTGGTGAGCTACATCCCCAGGGTTCACAGATTTGTAAATGTCTCTTGAATTTATATGCCCTTCATAGCTATGATCTCCAACACAGTACAAGACACAAAGTCTACCTTTGAGAAGTCTGATGATAAAAGAATAAATGTGTCAGTGTAGTTCAGCAGTGCTGAGCATTTCTGTTTATATGTTAGGGTACTAATTAAGGAACAGTAATGGAGATAATCATTATAGGATAATGACAACAAAGTAAAATCAATTTCCCACAAAATTATATGGGGTATTATATTTTGAGTTCTGGAAATAGCACTTTTAATCTTTTGTTTGAAAGTTTGTTACAGAATTCTCTATCTCAATTTTAGAAATTTATTTTGAGACAACATGGTGCTATAATTTAGAATGAGGAAACCAATTTTTAAAGAAATAAAACATGTTGCTTAGAAAAATATAAAGCACAGTGACTAACTTGAATATTAACTGATAGTAGAGAAAGTATAGTTCAAAATGCACTTAGAAAATTATATTACCTAGGAATTATTTCTCCAAGTTATCTGAATAAATGTGAAAATTCTGATTTTAAAAGTGCAGTCTTGGTAAGTGGAATTCCACATAACGTGAAAAGAATTTGTTAAAAACCAAAACTGGTTAATGAGGAAGCTTGTTGTAGTCTGAAATTTGAGATGGATAGGGAGTGACTGAAAGTTACAGTAAATGTTTAAATTTTAAAATTTTATTACAGTAAAATACACATTGCCAATAACTGCCCTCAGAATGCTCTCACTCACTTTGACCCCACTTAACAAATCTTTCCTGCCACTTTCTGATGCATTTCTGGAAGTTCTCTTTGATGACTGTCTTCAGGAGGAGATATATTCAACATGAAGGTGACTGCTGTAGCCAAGTGCCTTCCAACGAAGAGACAGGTTCAGATCACACTGCAGTGTATCCTCATCTACATTACCGACAGATTCTGAGCTCATACGATTTTTGTGTCTTTTCTCAAGTAAAAAATCACCATGAAAGATAAATGTTTTGAATGCATTCAGGGCAGCCACAACAGCACAAGTAAACACACATTGTTTCTCAGCGTAACTTGTATATTTCCAAAGTCATGCTGAAAAAAAACAGAAAAGAAGAAAGGAAGGAAGGAAGGAAAAAAGGAAATAAGGAAAAAAAGAAGGAAAGAAGATGTAGACACACTCCATGTATAAGCAAAAGCAGATTCTAAATTACCTATGTTTTCTGATTCAGATATGTTACGAGATTGGTCAGGATTTGTGTTTATTTATTTAGTCACCTGATGTACGTAAAGCAAGAACTCAACTCTGATTATTATTCTATACTGCAAAGTCCAGCTAGACAACACTGCAGGTTTACCTTAACAGCAATCTGGTGACCAACTTGTCAGTGGCTTGGGCACTTTCCTATGATACGCTGGTCCAGAAAGAGACATTGCTACTGATTCACTACTTCCTTATCTCCATTCACTTTCCTGAGGTCAGTCTGTGACATGGATTTAGACTGAAATGTTTATCAAGGCCACTAGCAATGTAGTATTAATAGAATAAGACACAGCAGCAGTTGCATAGAAAGAAAGACACGTCACCTGACCTGGCCTCATTGCTGATGTAACTGAGGCCTCCGTACCTGGGCTAAACTTGGAGCTCTGTGCAATTCCCTCTTTCTTAAACTCCATGGGGCATTTTGTGCTCAGCAACCTTAGCACTTCCTCAGAAGTGTCGTAGTGGGCAGCCTTCTAGTAAGTGGACCGCCTACTCAATAACAAAGTCCCAATTGGAAGGACATTGCAAGACGTGACATATCTATGTACTTTGCTTTGTTAGAAAATCTTAAAAGTTTAGACAGCCTTAGACTGTCATCCACGTCCAATAAACCACCCCTCTCAGCAGCCTCTCAGGTAATTACAATCACAAATTCTCCAAGTGTGAGGTTGAACACACAGCACGGTAAAGCAGTCTAGGACCCAGGAAGATAAGAAAATGCTGTGTCCTGCAGTTCCCATGTCTCACTTTGGAAATTAGCTATGCATTTTAGGTTGATGTGAAATCTTAGAGTAGAAAATCTTAGAGTAGAATTGTAATTTACCCCAGTGTTTGTTTCTTTTGGCCAAGATAACTCTTTATTCTGAGACTGCCTAGCGTTATCATTCTGAATGAAGTGATGAGCATATACGCTTTGGGAAAATACTGTCATTGTGTTTATTAATTTTTCCTCTCTAATTAATTTTTAAGTCACTATAGAATACATAATTCTGTTCATTGCTATTTCCTATTCTCTTCCTCTTAGGTCCACAGGGGGATTTTATTTCTTCTTCCCTGTTAAGTAAGGACTGGCTAGATGACTGCTAAAATTAGCAAAATGTGAGCATAAGTATGTCACTTTTAGGCAGAAAATTTAACTCTAAAGTTAGCCTATGCAGTGTGTTCTCAACCATGCTATAATGTCCTTATGATTCTCATACTGTGGATGACAAAACTAATTTCCTGAGGCTGGGACAGGATTCTAATTTGTGTGCTTTCAAAGTACATGCTTCTTCTTCTAAAGCATCTTGCTGTCTGAAGTTGATACCACATTTTCTAAGAAAATGTTGACTTCCAGGCACACCCATCAGCTTTCACAATGAGAGTTACTCCCTTAGAAGATTCATTTATCATCCATTATTCATCTGCAGTCCAGGGCACTGCTCCACCTGATGTTACGGCTTCATTAGTGTAAATGGCTTGGGTGAAAGCTAACATAACTTACTTCCCAGCAGAAAGTATGTATTTATGTGTTTTTCTTTCACTTAATACAAAGATGGTGAAATTTAATATTTTGCTCTATTACTAAACTGTGCAAACTATGCTAATTAAACCACATTAATTGAGGACAGCAAGGTGGCTCTTATATTTCTCTTTGGAACATTAGAAAAATATTCAGATTTGAATTAATGTTCTGCGTCTACCTCTAATTTTCTTTACGGTTTGGGTATGTCAAACTCTTTTAAGCTGTAATTGCTTCAATTGTTAGATAAGGATAATAATAACTGCTTTGCAAGCCTCATCAGGTTTTTTTTTGTTTATATGCTCATTAAAATTAACTCATTATATAAATTAAAACATAGTCACTTTGCACCAAAGTGCACTGTAAATGTTCATTATTATTGCGATTCTCTTCTGAATCAGTTTTTCCTTTTACTGTTTTAATTCAAGCTACCAAAATATATTCACTCTTCTCTATATACTGACAAAAATGTTTAAATTGCCCATTATTTCAATATCTTTAACTTTCAATGTCAGATAAAGTATTAGTTGTCTTTAGCCACACCACCCTGAACACATCTGATCTCCTCTGATCTCGGGAGATAAACTATTAGTCACTTTTTGCCTCAATCGTAGTAACTGAGTGCTGGAAAAATGTGTGCAACCAAACAGAAAGAAGAGATAATGAACACATGGAAAAAAATAGACAGATGGATGTTTAGACAGAAGAAGTGCTAGAAGAAAAAACAGAGATTGACCAGCATGATAAATTTAGATAGTGATGTGTCATGAAGATAGTGAAGTAAGACAGCAAGATAACAATGAAGGTAACACATGTAGGCTGATCAGGGTAGGCCCCTCAGGAAGAATCATTTGAATAACAAACCAAAGAACATGGATTGCTTATCCCAATATCAGTAATAGGATGCTATTTTGTGGACAAGAACCACCAAGATGAAGTAGCACAATCTGTGTGTTCTCTTATAGCTGATGTCACTCTATGACTTGGGTGTAACTAGTGACATAAAGAAGTACTTTGTGATACTCTGGGAGGCCTTCCTAAAGGAAGGAGCATGGGGTTGTCTTTGCTCTTTCCTCCATTCCATTGCCTAGATTATGTTGTATTTGTCTTTCATTAAAGCTCCAGTCCTCCTAAAATCCTCCTAAAAATCCTTTTCCTTCAGCCTCCTACTTAAATTCAGCCTCAGACTCTTAAAGTGTGATATTATGTGCACAGCATAATTAGTGGGAAAATATATGAGTAGAATTTAAGCTCTGAATCCAGGCAAAATCAAAGAAGGGGAGACAGTGCGGAGAGACACAGGGTTGCAGGGTTCATTGATCCTTAGAAAGCAAGCAACCAGGAAGGGTTTTAAGATCCAGTAAGATTGAAAAATGTTACATTCCAGAGTTTCCACTTCCTACTCCAGAAATACTTAATGCATTTTAGCATATTGAAGAAGAAAATCTTGAATTTTAGAGATTAGAAAGGATAGGGGAAACTATGTGGAATGTGCCCAGATTTGCATTAGAGTAAGAGCATGAGCTGCTGTCCGAAGGCCCTGGGGAGCAGTAGTAAAGGAAGGTGCCTTGCCAGGAGGCCAAGGATCTCCATGCGGGGTGACACACTGGTAGCTAGTGAAGCTGCAAAGGGAATGGTACAGGGACCAGATTTTGGGCATCTCTTGCCAAAAAAGCCAAACAGACTCGCTAAGAGCTGAACGTAGCAAGCGGCACATGGGAATGAGATGTGTGACGGATGACTCCGATATCACTGCCCAAGAAGATTATTTTAATGCCTCTTATTGGAAGGGCAAAAATTGGGAAAGATGTGACTATTAGGGAAACTGAGGAGAAAAAGATCTAAAGTGCTAATTTTAGGACTTTACCCTAATCCAAGTGGAGGCAGTGAGAAGGTATCTGTACCTGTGAATTCAGAACCCTTGACGTGAAATGAGGCCAGAAATAAAAATTAGGGAGAAAATATATGAGTGGAATTTAAGCCCTAAAGCCAGGCAAAATCAAAGAAGAGGAGACAGTGCAGAGAGACACAGGGTTGAAGACTGTGTGAGAGGTAACTTTCAGAGGCCCAGAAGGGTAAGTAAAGTCAGCCAGGAAGTATGAGAAGGAAATGGGAAGGGATTGTAGGGCTCCCAAGAAGGCAGCACAGTGCTGCAAGAAAGGGCATCAGGTGTTGCCTAGGGGTAGGAGACATAGGGTGAGGGGTTCAACCTTGAGGCAAGCTTTTCAGAGAAATGGGGAGAATGAAAATCTTGCAGTGGACAAGTAAAGGAGAAGTATGTACACTTTCTATGAAGAGGAGTAACTAATTCCACTGTAGAACGAAGCTGAAGGGTTAAGAAACAAGAGGTGTTTTTCTTTTATTTTTTGATGTTTGTGTGTGTACAGGTGTACACGCACATATGTGTGTGTGATGATTGAGAGATACTTTAAAATGTCAGAAAGCCAACTCACTAGTCCACATAGATAAATTAACAATGCAAGCAAAGGCATGCTAGACCATGTTAGGAATTTGAATCTACAAGTCCACCCAGGAAGTTGACTTTAGATCTCTGAGCCAGGGATTTTACCTTTAACCATTAAACAATCAGTGCCCAGTGCAGAACTCTTGATTTAGTGGAAGCTTAATAATTACGTCAAAGAAATGAATGAATGAGAGAATGCCACTTTCTGTGGTTTGAACCAGCATGTTTTATCATAATGTCTTTAAGTCTGATCATTGCATTTGCCTTTAGAATATACAAATGATCCTAAATAGGCACAAGGGAACACAATGGTGGTTCCCTCCTCTTGTTTCCTGGTCTCAGTTCTCTCCACACCTGCCTGGATCCTACATCCTGACTGCAGTGGACAGCTGTAGAGGATGTACACTACACACAGGTGGTAAAGACCCCAGAGCAGGAACCCCCAGGACGAATGACACGTTTCCTGCTCTGGGCTCTTTACCACCTGTGTTCTCTGTTCTTGCCAAACCTCTCCACAGCACATCATTTGTGCTAACTCTAGCTCACCTTTTAGGACACAGTTATAACCCTGTAAGAAGTTTTAATTAATTGGTTTTTTGAACTAGAGCTCTTTGATGTTGCCAATGCAACGGTGAAGACCTCCTACAAATGGTTTTTGCATCATAGAAAATTTATTAGCTTGCTTCCATTATTAAAAGTAAGTTTTGAAGTATATATGCTTTTTGCCTTGGAATCCCCAGAATTCGATGCAGTGCATTTCATTTGAGCCATTAAGTGAATCAATGAAATCTATAACATATTAAAAACAAACATGTTTCTTAATCAAAGAAGAATATTTACTTGTTAAAAATTTTCAAAGCACGAGAATGTCTATATTGAAATCCTCCTTGTATTCTTTTTATTGTTTTCTGATTTGAAAAGTCAGATACTGAATGATCCGCTATCTTAAAAGAGTTTGTAACAGAATTGAGCTGGTTTGTATGAAATATCCCAGCATCGCCATGAGTTCACGTAGGGACTGCAGATAACGGTGTCCACCTGACTTTCCTTCTTCCTCTGTCAGATGTCTTTATTCACCACCATAATGAGACTGAGGCAGGATGTGGGCTAAGCCAATTTTGCAGGATAGTCTTTTTGTTAGAAAAGAAATGAAATGCATTTTCCATCCACAAGTTAGTACCTTGACTTAGATGAGAGTAATGTCCTGGGAAAGCTAAATAAAGTTAAAATCCGCTTAGATGGGAAGAGGATGGTTAACATAAGGAAGGCTCACAGTGCAGTGCATGCTTTAGGAGAAAAGCAGGCAGCTTCACGGCACTGGGGAGCTGCAGAAAGGAAGTCTCTTAGCAAGAGACTGAAAAGGACAAACGAGGGCCAGTTCTAAGTCCAGTATGGTTCAGTAGTTTCTTATAGAGACAGTGAAGATTCTCCATCCCTGACATCAAACTCCAAGTATATTTGTGCAACTCTTACTCAAACGGAAGCACTGTGACCTCGTACAGATGTAAAAGAACAGACTGATCTAAGTGTCTGAAATTCAGGGTTCAGAAATAATAGCAGACCAGAAGTCATCTGAAGAAGGAAATGCCTTAGTGGAACTCTGAAACTGCTCATGGAAGATTGCTCTATTGTATAATTGAGGCTGGGAAATTTTTAAAATCAGACCCACTCTCTGAATTACCTGTCCCAGGTGACACCTCCTAAATGCCTGCCTTGGAACTCTCAGCAGTTTATCACAGCCCAGGCATGGCTTTGTAATTTCCCCGGACTTCTCCTGACCCCGAAGGAGTAGTGGCTGTACTCTCTTTCAGTAAAGAATACATTGCAGAAAAAATTGCAGATACCCAAGAATAACTGTGCAAGCTGAGGTTTGAGGTAGAGGAGTAATCTTTGAAATAAAAAATAAAGACCATGTAGAGGAAAAAAATCACTCATAGATGCCTGTTCTTTGATAATAGTGATAAAAGTAACAACAAAAAAGTTAAGAATAAATGAACAATGAATATGTTTACTCATGGTCTCATTGGTATTTAGATTTATGAAAAATATATAATCATAATTTAAATATATAATATGTTATGCAGAATTGGATAATAGTATGTTATGTGATTACATATATTATGATACATAGTTACATATGATATGTTATATATATTTTCTAATATTTTTGTTTTCTAATGTATAATTTATACTGCACATATTATGCAATTTTACTATTGAACATACTTATATATTAGTTATATAACTAGTTATATAATTAGTTATATATTATGTGAAATATTAATAATATTTGTCATTAAAGCAGATAATGAAGGAGAGAGAAGGGAGAGGCGAAAACTGGTACTACCTTCTTTTTTATGGTAGGTAGCTAAAAGATATTATCTTGAAAAGAAAATACTAAAGCTATAAAGGAAGGTTTTGGTGAGAGGAATCCACAAATACAGAAAGGTAAACTATCTCACAAACAAAAACAAATGACAATAAAAACACTTTACAGCATGACAGTGTACAAGGGGCTTACTGTCTGTGACAGTGTATATATGTACATGTATTTTAAAATTAAATGGTAGAAATTATAATTTCTAGTAGTTTATTAATATTATAAATGTGTTTAACTTTATTAGGTGGGAAAGGGTATTTTAATTAAATAATAAATCTATATATCACTAGCTAAAAATAAAAGTGTACAGAGTGATTCAGAAACATTAGTCATAAAATGATGGCTTTAAAGCCTTTATCTAAAATTTAATAATTAAGTGCTTTTTCTTTGGAGTCATATTCCAAGTTACCCAGATAACCTTATTGTATGATAAAATGCTATCATTTAATTGACAGTAAGGTTGAGGTGTTGACAGTCTTGGGAAATGTTTTGGAGTCTGCAGCTTACTGACGGAGTCTGGCTGTGATCACTGGGCTCAGAAGTCACCATATGAGTCGCTGGTGAGGAAGAGGACATACAAAGGGTGATACTGCTCCACCTGCACCCTCTGTGAGCCTCAGTGTTCCTGGAAGGAAGATGGGTGAGCACTTTGTCTCTGATGTGATGAATGCATGTACTTTGCATTGTCTATGAACCATTCTTACCCAACAAACGGTTGAAGCTGAATCTAAAGAAATATCAATCTTTAGATCTCCTTTCCAGTTTATAAACAGTAATGAGGCTAAGAGCTCTATTTTCATATTGAACATTCTTTAGTTCAATTTATTTTTAAAAGAAAATGAACAGTATAAAAGAGTAAACTAAAAAGGAGATGACCTATCCCAATATTAAAGAGGCTGATGTATAATATCTATCTATCACAGTGGACCTGACCTGGGCCCTATGTAAGCAACCCATCCATAAGAAGACAGCTGATGCGTTGTGATTATGGATTATGTATGAGATGGTATGAATGACCAGTGTTGACTTTATTAGATGGGATAAAGGCACTGTATTTAAGAAAATTCTCATAGTCTTTAGATATACATAGTTAAGCCTCTAGGTGGCTGAAATAACATATCTAGGATGTCTTTTAAAATGCTTCAGCAGGGTTGGCCGGAGTTAAGCTCAGGGCTATAAGTGCCTGCCTGGCAGGTGTGAGGTCCTAAGTTCAATTTTTAGTATGAACAAAAAAACTCAATGTTTCAAAAGGAAAAAGAATAGAAGGAAATAATTAGTCAAATATGTCCAAACCTAAATCATCA
The DNA here is from genome assembly GCA_004027295.1 of Dolichotis patagonum. NCBI lineage: Eukaryota > Metazoa > Chordata > Mammalia > Rodentia > Caviidae > Dolichotis > Dolichotis patagonum. The sequence continues at coordinate 41,322 of PVJX010009490.1, forward strand.
TTGCCTCAGCATGATATACTTGTGGAGTTGTTTTATTGCTCTTATGTTTTAGATTTTTAAATAAATTCTATCAAATGAAAAGGCTAAAAGGGAAAACCTATTTATTTAAAGCATCTTAGAATAAGAAAAGAAATAAGCCTTTAATGAAATGCGAAGCTCCAATTAGGAGTAAGAACATGATGGCTGATTTGCTTTGAAAACTAAAACAAGTGCCTCGTACATCAAGCCGTTTCCTATGAACCACCCTCACATTGTAAGGCAACTGCTAATCTTTGTAAATAGAAAGTGTTAAATAAATATATCCCCTGAGGCAGTTTATATTTATTATGTCTATAGTGAAAGCTGAGAAATCAAATTCCCCTGGAAAAAAAAAATAGATTGCATTTCATTGCTCCCTGAGTCCAGCACAAAGGAGGCTGCTAAATTTCTGTTTCTTTGCATTTTACTTGTGCAATAAACCATTTGAGTTTATTTGTTAGCAAAGCCTGCTCTGCAGTCAGGAAACCTTAGAGGATTTGGGCTTTAATGCCAACAAATGGAGTCGTGGATGGCAAAGTTGAGCTAGCATTGTGCTCATAAGAAATACTGAAGCAGAGGATCACACAACGTTCTAGAGAGGCCCATGGTATAAGGAGTTTTTCAGTCTATTCATAATCAAAACTAAACCCCTGGATTTCTCTACCTAACAGCAACTCATGGAATGTAAGTTTTCCAAGAAATCAGGACCTGATCTGTGCAACTGAATCAAGGAAATCAAGGGCCAAAGCAGAAAAACAACTCACCTGGCAAGTCATTTTCAGAGCAAAGACAAGACCCCTTGCACGGCTAAACTGGTTCCGAGCAATGGAACGGGCACTGGACTCCCCCTCAGTCTGTGCCTTCTTGTTCGTGGTCATCCGCTTATCTACTTACTGACCTGGCTGAATTAATTTTCTTGACTTGTCCCTATCATCTGTATCCCTTGTTGTTCCTTCTCCGAATTGTTCTCCTTGTTTGTCTTCGAGCACGGATTCCTAGGGTTTGTCTCCAGGTCAGTGAAGAAAACTTACTGGTCGAATTTGTGATGGTGCCCACCGGTCAGCAAAATCTCCCTCATAACGTTTCAATGTGCATGGGGCTTGCAGGTTGCTTCCCAATGCAGGAAGTTCATAATTTTATCTCACTTTCGACCAGAGACCAGTAGCACAATCGCTTGCTGTCCTCTCTCTCCAGAGAGTAACCCCTGGGCCGCGGTTACGTTTGAGCTCAGGTCTGCGCTTCTCCGGGCTTAGCGACGACGCTAGCTCCTGGTGCTGTTCAGCCAGTGTGTACTGAGGCCATGTGTGCCAGCATCTCGAGCCGGCGGGCTTCCTCCTTAGGTGTCCGCTTTTGCTTTTGGGTCTATGCATTGCTGATAGAATCATTTAAAACCTATATTTCTCCCAGCCTGCTTGCTCCCTGTGGACACACTGTGATTGTTGTGGCATCGTGTGTACACGTGTCCTTTCAGATATCCAGGATCGGATGTGGTAACATGAGGGCTTTTCTTGGCTGTCTCTTTTCCTCTGTCAAAACTTGTGATGGGAGCCCTGCATGGTGGCACATGTCTGCAAACTCAGCACCTTGGTAGGCTGAGGCACGAGGATCTAAAGTTTGAGCACAGCCCAGACAACTTGGTGACTCTGGGAGGCCCTATCTCAAAATAAATAAATAAAAAGAGCTTGGGAGGTAGCTCAGTGCAAATGTCCCGGATTCAATTTACGCTGCTGAAGGAAAAACAAAAGGAAAAAATAAAACCTTCTGACTGGTGGTATGTTTTTATTTACATTAAAATCATGTTACTGGTTATTTCTTGAGCACTTGCCGGCAAAATCCCAGTATTTCAATGAGGTATTTAGGCGTGAACTCGCTGAGGCTTTGTCCTCAAGTCAGACCTGCCTTTTGACTAAGAGCTCTGACATTAAAGCTGGAGGTGGAACATCAGTCCTGTTCTCGTTGAGTGACAGCTTTGTCCTGTGGGCACCAAGGAGTCCCACAGCCTCAGTCCCCTCAGGCATCCTTCCTGGGATGAGTTTCCTTCTGTCAAGGAGTTGGAAGCTTTGACCGCTAGTGTCTGGAAGAGCGGTTTTCTTCTAAAAGTAGGAAGCTGGATGAGGAAAGAGAGCCCCAGTCCTCCTGACTCAGTTTCTTGAAATAAAACTTTTGCAACATGGAGTTTGGAGGTAATGAGATGCCTGGGACCTGAACTTGATGGATGCAACTGCTGCTTCAGAGCAGGAATCGCCTTCCCCTCAGTTCCTGCCCACAGCAGGGCACCGGAACAGGTCTACTTTGGAGCTGAGAGCAGAAGCACTGGAGAAGAAAGTCCTGACCAAACTGCTAATGGGCTCTTCTTCGTGTTCAGATTTAATAGCTTTTCTTGCAAAAATTTTTCTATTTGCTGCATCTTTTAGGACAACTTCTTGAGACTCCAAGCAATTATTTTTATTTTATAATTTTAACCAGTGAAATGAGTGTTTGTTTTGCTGTTTGTCTTGTGTGTTACTGAAAAGATGGTTGACTGAACCTCTCATACAACTGTTCTGAAAATTCCACCCCCAGAGCCAGATTCAAACCAATTCCTCTCTTGTTCGTTTTGCATTCAAAACTCTGTTAGTTGATAGACTGACTAATCCACTAATTGAGATCCTATCTGTGTCCATTGTTTTGAAATGAAGTGAGAAAGGAAAGGAAGAAGAGAGGAGGCAATGAGAGATGAAGAGAAGGAGACAGAATGGAGAGAAGAGAGTCGGAGAAATAGTAGGACAAACGTGTTTGCCGGAGCCACTGCTGGTGGAAAAGGGCAGTGCGTCAGACCCTGTTGTTTCTCGCTTGACTCTAAGTAAGAAAAACGTGAAAGGCAGACATTTTCCATCTTCTTTTCATTTTCATAGTAGAAAGAAAGCAGAATATCAAACTTTCCCTAGATAATGACAGAGTAAGTTAGTTAGGGCTTTAGCATAACTACTGAGGCCTTGAATTGAAAACTAGTTCGCCACGAGAGTGTTAGAAAGGCAAAAGGAAACGTAATCGTTCATTGTTTTGACTTTAACACTATTCTAAAATTACACCAATAATCACCGGGTGAACAAATATACAAATAGGTAATGACTGGTTTATACCTAAACATGGAATTCTGGCCCATACAACCTGCACCAGTCAGCCCAGAAAGTCAAACTAGTGTCTATAATCCCCTGTTCAGGAAGCCGTGCTACTGATCGAAGCAACCAGTCCTCAGAGCCCATCTTGATCCTTATTAAAATGCTTGTGAGTGGCCAGGACTTGAGGTATGACTGATAACTTCCTCTTGAAGGCCCTGGCTCTGCTTAGCCCGCCTGTGGCTTGCCCGTCCCAGCATACCAATTTACTCTTTCCCTTGTCCCCTCGTGCCAGTGAATCTTGATTGTAAACTTGAATGGTCTGAGGGACTCCTGGAGAGGTGATCTGATTGGGGGGCCCTGATTCTCTGATGAGGGTATAGTGGGATGTGCTGTTAGGAGGTGACCGCCAGGTGGCGCAAGTGGGTGGTAGGCTGTGACCCTGAGGACAGCATCCGGGTCCTTCCTCTCTGGCTCTTCCGTTGCCTGTTGCCCTGATCAACATGTGTTGATTGATGTTTCTTTGTCACACTATTCCACCCTGATGTTTCTGACTGGGTGTCAGGGAGTCTGTCAAAGCCGGGCTGAGACCCATGAAGCTGCGAGCCAGCATAAACCTTCCTTCTTTCAATTGCTCACATCAAAAATGTTATATTAGTAGTGGGAAAGCTGTCTCATACATCCACTATCAAGGTTTGTTTTCTGCCTGGCTAGAGTCGCTGCTAAACCAGATGGCTTCCTCCTTTGCTCCAGGAAAAACTGTATGAATAAAATTGCCTTGGTTTCATTTCTGTGAGCTTCATTTATTCTCTGCATTACTAATTAAAAATGAAAACTGTGACACAAAGTGTTGTTATGTCTACCACTGTGGTTCTTTCGTCCCACATTGTGCATCCTAGCAGTAGAAAGACATTAAAAATATCCTAGTGTCTTTGTTGATATTTTGTTTTTTTCAAATGCAAACTTAATGGGTTTTAAAAAGCCCAAGCCAACCATGTCTTCATCTCTTTTAGTTCACACCTTGAGGTGCCTTTTCAATAAACTACTAGCTTAGTTGGCTCATAAATTATTCAAATGAGAAGTGTGAAGCTTATAGACAAGTAACTTGCCCAGAATTAAAGAACCACTCTTGACAAACAACCTTTTTCCTCTAGTACTTTATCAGAGATACTCCTTTGCACACTCTAGATCTGATCCTTCTAAACCTGGAGGTGCTGGGTTTCCTGAAAGAGCGCGGCGGGTTTTCACAAGCTGTGTGCAGAGAGCCACACAGTCTGAGATTCTACGGAAAGAGGGAGGCAAGAAGCAAACACAGGACAACTGCAAAAGAAATGTGTCTATGCTTTTGTCATCGGGGTAGGTAAGGAGGTAGAGCTCACTAACTTCCTTTTTCTTTAAATTCCAAAATAGGGAGCATTTCCCTGTCCTCCACTTAAACAGAGGACAAGAAAGAGAAAGAAAGTAGGCAAAGGATGGGAGGAGGCAGTGTGGGCTGTGGGAAAGCTTATCTGGAGGCGGCACTGTCCGCGTGAGGGGGGAAGGACTGAGGTGTGCGCCCACCAGATGCTTTAGAGACTGAGAAAGAACTGAAGGATGCCAGGCAGCAGGGCACTTTAAGTGGTGCTGACGGATTGGAGCATAAATTGGCTGAGGAAACTGGCTGCAGGAGATGCGGTCTGCAGGGCCTCTGAATGGGTGTCTAATTGGATTCAAGGGATAGGACTGGGGAATCCAGTTATGCAGGCCCTCGTGCTCCATAGCATTGCGCTCATTTCCCTCAACGGAAGGAGTCAGTGGGAACCGAGGAGAATGCGAGTCGTCCACGGAGAGTCACCTCTCGCCTGGGTACTCTGCTGGCTCCTTCTGTGGCACTGCGGGCTGATTTAACGCACAATCACAATTCTGATGAGAGCCACTTCATTGGACGACGGAGTTTATATTTCATGTGGATCCTTTAAATGATGTATGTTTTGCAAGTGCTGGCTGTGCATGGAAACCAGGCACATTTAAATTACACCAGGCAGGGTTTGCTAAGGCAATTGCCATCACTGTTGGGATGGCTCCTAGTTAATCACTCAGAGTTGCCTAGAATTGAGCCTCTGCATGACAATAATTCGCATCCAGCTTTTCAATAAGATTTATAATTTTTTTCTCACTTATTTTAATACACCTGCAAAATTTAACCTATCTTTCTACTTCATTAAAGGGCATGTGCAATTTCTTTTCAGGGATTCTGTTTATCCTACATTCTTCTTGCTTCCAGTTTTAGGGGAACTCAGAAAATCTTTTTGGAACAATCTGGAGGAAAGATAAAAAATCCATTTTGATACTATCTCATTGCATTTCAAGAGACAATTTATATCTAAAGATACTAAGCCACTACTCCAAAGCTATGGAAATAATTTGGGCACAAATCGGACTTCTGATAACCCTATAATTGCATCCTCTCTGATTAGGAGTTCTAGCTATCTTCCTCAGGGAAAATGACAACATTGAATTAACTGGAAAAGCATATATGTTAGGAGCAGTTTAAAAATACTTTCTATGTCAGCATGGCACTTATATTGTAATAATTGTTGTGACAAAATTGAAACAAACACTTAGAAATCATGCCCTGTGAGAAATAAAGAAAAATTGCTTTTCTGATCAATTAAGTATATGTAATTTAGGGGCTTTGTTTCTGTTATTGCACCAATTACAGAAGTCATTTGTAAGGTAGAAAAATAGTTCAATCTCCCACATGCAAAGATGGGCTATTAACCTATTTATGTGTCTGCCCATAGCAGAGCCATTGTAAATTATTAACATATAAAATTCATAACTTGAAATATTTTCAGAGAAGTGTGCATGTATATGTGTGTGTACATTTATTTCTTAAGCTTTCTTAAAACTAAGTAAAATTATTAATTTATTTTTTACCAAAGCTTTCTACAAAATTTGGCATATGTTACTTCACCAAGCGTATTTGTTGAATAACTGATAATACAAAAGATTAGCCATAAGGCAATCTATGTTCAGAAAAATGGTAACCTGAACTTCCTGTCTCCAGATGGAGAAACTGGTATCATCACATTGAGAGAACTTGATCCATAAAAGGACGAGTGCTCTTAAATGAGACTGCGTGCTGGAATTCCTACAGAGCTACAAACAGAAAGTGAGATTCTCAGACTTCTTCTTCCTAGATTCCAATTCAATATGCTTTGACATAAAATCAAATAAATTTATTTGTTCAAATTCCTTTGGTAACTGTTTTATAGTCAGTACCCTATGGATACTTTAGGGCCTATAACATGAAATATTATTTTAGTTTTCATAAGGGTCAAATATATTTTAGCAAGAGGCTGCAGTTAGTGCTTATTAAATATTTTATGCCATTTAATATCACGAGGGTTTTAAAATATTATTTCATTTAATTTTCTCCAACAGTTTTCAGAGTATTGTTGTTTGAATTTTCTTAATAAGGAGCTGAACCTGCATCATGTTAATTAAATGGTCTGAGATCCCAAAATTAAGATGCTACATTCTATGGACTTTATACTGCACCAAGCTATCCTCTCACTGTTAAAGTATTTTTGAGTTCTCAACTTCCTTAATTATTCAACTAATATTTATTTAAAAACTATTAAGACAGGAGAAATATAACACTTATATAGGTTGACTCCTGATTCTGAAAAAAATTTAGTAGAAATATAAATAAAATATCTACCCTAATTTTCAAATTTTAAACTCATGTGTCTCCCAGTGAAGAATTAGGTACTTGTCTGAACAAGGCTGTTCTCTACCGATAACAGTGCGAAGGACACTGAGCAGGAAGTCTTCTGAATAGCATCTATTCACTCTTGCATTCAAGTTGCCACCAACTGTACTATCTCCATGAGGTAATACCGCATTTTGTGTGAATAACCAATAGGCATGTGTATCAGTCACCTTCTGGTTATTAAGATAAAATACCCAACACTCACAGCTTAAAGGAGGAGAGGTTTACTTTGGTTCATGTTTTCTGTCCAAAGTAGGTTGGTTCCCAGGCAGAAAAGGAATGGTAGAAAGGCATGGCAGAGTAAGGTTGCTCAACTCATGAAAGCCAGGAAGTAGAGAGAGAAGTGAGGAGCTAAGGACAAGGATACCCCCTTCTAGTTCACATCCCCAATAATGCACAGGAAATCAAATTTCATCACCTTACAGAAAGTCAGCTATGAGCTCATTAGTGGACTAATCCACTGAGAAGTATAGAATTCCAGTGATCCAATTACTTTCTGGACACTTCAGAATGTGTGTGAGACATTTTGTATAGAAATCATAATATTGTGTCCCTGACCCCCAAAAGACTAACGTCCTTCTTACCACGTGAGATGCAATTAGTTCAATTCTATGAATCACAAAAATCTTCAAATGTCCTGCTCTGCTGAAAATCCCAACTCCAAAGTCTTCTGTGAATCTCAAGACAAAAATTTTACCTGTGGGCCTCTATAATGATGAAAAAGAATGTTAAACATTTCTACCTCTGGCACAAGGTAAATATTGCCATTCCAAAAGGGAGGAATAGGGAGTGGAATCCAAAAAAAACATAATCCTGCAGGACAAATATTAAATATTGAAGCCCCATTTCCTAGGAAATATTGCTCTCAACCTACTTGAAAAATCAGCACTACCTGGATGATGCCAGGCACAGCCACCAACTTGAACAGTGGGCGAGCCCCCTTGGACCATGGCTATTGCAGCTTCCACATGCTTAGATGATTGAAATTGAATACAACTGCATAGGTGGTCCTGAAAGAGCAGGCATCTCAGAGAGTCTCTTCTGAAAGTATTTAGTTTTGTAACCTTTTGCCTGTGATGGGTTGAAACTTGCTGATTTCTTAGGTACCTTCAAACCATCTTTATTGTCCTGATGCAAAGTACTTAGCTGCCTTTTCATGCTAATTTTTTCAGCAACCATGTTCTCATCAGCCCTAGCTTTCCATAGACTTCCTTTCTATGGCTCTGCAAACTTTTCATATCTCCTTTTTGCTCCTGATTCTCTTTGTAGATGTAGCTCAAAGCACCCAGCAGTTCCTATGCCACAGCTTGAAAGTTGGGTTCTTTTGAATTCCTCTGCTAGACTATCCAATCCTCAGGCCTTTGTAAAGTCTCAGGATATGAACACAAGGCAAATTTTCTGTCAGTGTGTACCACAAATGGCTGCTAGTCCAGCTAACAGTAGCATTCTTACTCCTCACTGAAACTTACTTAAGCTGGATTTTACTGTCTCCATTCCCCTCAGCCTTCTGGTCTTCTGAATGCCAACTAGTATCACAAGCCAAGCTTTGCCTATGGCATAAGGAGCCCACATCACCAAAACGCTCCAGACTTCTCCTGCCTTACAGTTCCAAAGACTTCTAAACCACATGGCCTGGTATAATCACAGCAATGACCCAACTTCTGCTAAGCAAATCAAAGGGAATCTGAAACAAGCACTGGACTCAGAGTCCAGTATTTCCTTGGTTCTTAAATTCACTGACAATCATTTTACTTTGTAAATGATATTCTTTATACCTAACATCAAGTAATTTGGCAAATATACCAATTCTAATTATCTGTGATCAATATGTTTTAGAAAATATTTTTAGTATGGATCCCTTTCAAAACTCCTTATCTACTTTATCTAAACACACACACACACACACACACACACACACACACACACACAGACATTCCAAAAAAGGAATGTCAGTTGCCCTTAAAATTGAGCTCCATCATTTCAAATATCTGCCAACATGCAATCCAGCAAATGTTACGAGATGTTTGGTTACCTTGTACTTTCATTTCAGAGATGGATGTATCTGAAAATGATAGCTCCCTGCAATATATGAAACCTTGGAAGAAATAAATTCTAAAGAGTCAGCAGTGGAATCTCTGGTGGTATGTGGCCACGGCGTGGCCAAGCAGAGCTCCATGGTAGTATTTAGAAAACTCTACATGCACAGTTTGTTGCTAAATCTGTTCTCTTCAGTCAAATATCTGATGATTCATGTACTTCATGAACCTAAAATTCAGTAAGTAACTTATAGAACTTTAGGGACTAAAGCTCATGACACAATTATTCAGATAAAGAAGCAAGATTGTTTGAGTCTCAGTCCATTGCTGATAACTCATAAGTTTCATTGCCAACAACTATGAACAGCTCTTTCAATTTGTAAGACATGGGTTATAGATTGCATTCTTGTATGAACAAAATACAGGGCCTGAAGTAACTTACTTCTTTCCTAGCATAAATTTTTACTAGATATCATGAAAAAGAGTAGGGACCATACTATTTCTGGTTACCATTGCATCCTCAGCATCTTGTCAATAAGAAAAACTAAACTAGGTTTTGTTGACCTAAGGAATGTGAGTAGACTTGATGATATCTAGGGCCCAGTTAGCTTCATACGGTTTGGCTGTAATTATTCTGGTCCACACTGGTATCTATCCAGGTCCTTGTTTGAAACTTGATTTATGCCACACCAGGGCTTTCTTTTGGGCTGATTCCTCCCATTCCCATTATAGACTTAATTAGCAGGCCTGTGATGGTCACTGACTTAAACAAGCTGCAGTATCATTGCCTCTATTTAAGTCTGATCTTGTGCAATTTTAAACATCTTCCATATTTGCCTGTTGTCTGTATCTCTACTTTCATTCTCATGGTACTTTCTCTCTCTCTCTCTCTCTCTCTCTCTCTCTCTCTCTCTCTCTCTCTATATATATATATATATATATATATGTCATTATAGAGTAAATTTAAACTGAGACGTTTAATAGTAAACTTTATGTCAAAGAAAAATAACATCTTCCTTGTGCATTTGAAGATACCTGTATTTCTAAAAATTCAGAAGGTACCTTAAACATACAGCTTTGGAAAATGAAATAGCCATTTATACTTAGAGGAGGTGACCGTATTTTGATAAAGAGCTTCATAGCATAATGACAGATTTCTTCAACTCTTTCAATAGCAACTTTCACTTCTGCAAAAATATCTCAGTGATCCTGCCCAACCCCTGTCATTCTCCAGTGACCCTATTTCAAACAGCTTCCTCTTCTACCTGTAGGTAACATGGGCAGTGATAGAGTTTTTTTTTACTTGTTTTCCTATGGCTTAGGTCTGTGAGATAGGAACATTTTTCTCAGGACTTTTAGTTCTTTTGGATATAATGTTTTCCGCGTCCCCCATTTCCATTTGAAGAACTCTGCTAATGCAGACAATGCGATAGCTTTGGGGAACTGACAACTAATTATCCGAAAGCAAAAAGAAGGGTTGGGATTCAGATAATGAAGTGTCAATCAGTGTAATAGAAATGTCACTTACTTAATCCTTGCCTGCATTTGAGAGGATGTGCAGGTTATTTGAAGGCACACTCCTGTGCACCCACAGCCAAAAGCATCACAAGGGCACAGTTGCTGTGGCTCTACTTACAGACTTCAAGAGTCTGCAAGAACAACACAGCTGCAGCAATGGCAGTTAGGATACTATCTGTGTCGATGTGTCTGTCTGTCCCCCTGAAGGATGCTATCACATACAGAGCTCTCAATCAAGACTATAAACCTGCATCTACACCTGTATTTCTGCAGATAGGCAACAGGAAGCTGCAATTGACATTGAACAGTGCCAAAAATCATACTCCAGACTACCAAGCAAAGAGTTTGAATGCTTACAGAGGAAGTTTTTTCATGAATATTTATGAGATACCCAGCTTTGCATGAGTGAAAATGATAAGGGAGTGCAGTTGATAATCGAGTTGGTTTATTATGTGTGTAATAATTTAAAAACAGAGGAGGGAGAATGTCATGAATTTTATGAAACAATCCAGATATTACATCAAATGTTTTGTTTTGTGTACCTTGGCCCCTGCCATTTTTTCCTGATGCTGGGATCAGATTTTAACTTCTTCCTAATCGTATGTATGAGCAGTCTCAATCTCTAGAGCAAAGAAAAACTTTCTTTGCCGGAAGCAAATGACATTTCAGAAATAGTTTCTTAAAATTGAGTGTAGATTAGCAAAATACAATGTCACAGAGCTTCAGCCTACCTCCTAAGGACCCGTTTATGTTACTTGGGTGGTAAAGACCAATTGGCAGATTATGATAAAATATACATAAGGATATACACTAGTTTCCTGAAGCAGCTGCAGTACATTATTACAAACTGGGGCTTAAAGCAATACAAGTACCTTGCCTGGTTTCTGCTGGCTCCTAGTGTGAAACTGAGATGCTGGAAAGACTGCACTGTCATTTGAGTCCCTAAGGAAGAATTCTTTTCCTTCTGTTTTCTGATAGTGCCACACATTTCTCGGCTGAGCCTACAATGCTCCAAACTCTGGCTCCTTCTTCAGCGGGCTTTTCCCTTTGTAGCTGTGACTTTTCTTATCTATGTCTTGTAAGAATTTGAATGTTGGGCTGGGAATTTAGCTCAGCATCACAAGTGCATGCCTGGCAAGGGTGAAGTGGTCAGCTCGATCCCCAGTACAAAAAAAAAAAAAGAACATGAACATAGCATTGGATTTAGAGATCCCTTTCAATAGACTTGGATGATTGTACATTGATGTTCTTTACTTTATTTTATATGCAAAATCATTTTCCTAAATACAGCCACATTAATAGTATCGAGGGATTAGGACATGAATTTATTTGATGGGGTGGGGACTACTGTTAAACACACTGCAAGATGTCAGAGCTGCCTTGCATAAATGAATAGATAGATAAATTTATTTAGATAAATTTATTTATGCCTTGCATAAATAAATAGATGTACCTCCCAGAAACAGACAAGCACACTGATCAACAACTACAAATACTAATTGAATACTAAGGAAAAGACTGTACGAGAGAAATTGTTCTTTTAAAACCTTTGTCCTTTTAAAAGTGCCTAGCTCTATATCTACTTCATGGCTTTATAACTACCTTCTTAACCTCTGTAACCATGAACATTCAGGATGCCTGGTTGTACCATTGTGCCAAGCTTCGTAAACTGATGATCATTAATCTCCTCTTGTAACCGATGACCTCACCCTGCTAGCTAATCAGAACTGCCAGGCTGTTCTGCCTCGCTTGTATATCTCCTTTGTATATCCTGCTTGTGTATTTTATAAAAGCCCTAGACCACCAGAGATCTGGGCCTGATATTCTGGGAATGATCCCAACCAGTGCCCACTGACATAAGTAAATCTGCCTCCAAATCCTGGGTGCCGTTTCACTGTTTCTTCTTGCCGTTGCACAGACTATAGTCATTCTTAATGTTCTTATTCACATAACTTTAGTAACACACAAGCCCTTGTAGGAAAATTCTATAGAGAGTAATAGACTCTGTTGAAGTGATTTAAATTATCAATAGACTGAAACAGAACAAATGCAGGAAAATCAGGTCGAATCTTATGAGCGTCTTTTATGAATAGAGGAAAACAGCAAATGGGCATCAAAAATCTACTGAAGAGGATGGAACCTACAAGTTTATAATGTTATTTTGGTTATCTAAATGACTCATTCTTCCTAGCACACTTAACTAAAGTTATATTTGTATTTTCAAATAAATAAATAAGTTCTACATTTTATAAAAAAGTGCTCTCTATATACATATATACATTTAAGAAAAAAGACAAAGACATGTAAATATCACAGAAACATGGAACTTCAGAGCAGGCTCAGATGAACTCGAATCAGCTCATCCTGATCTCGAGTGCCGTTACTGCAGCCAGCTCCCCTGACTGAGCTGTGGCACGTGGGCAGGCGGAGCACACAGGACGGTGCCACAGATTACGGCATGCACCGTGCTCTCTGCAGTTGTGGAACAGGAAAGCTCTGCGCATAGCATCGTGCAAGTTGGATAAATCCTTTCTTGTCTTCTTTTTTCTCCTCTTCTTTCTCTCTTTTTCTTTCTCCTACCATTTTTCAACCTTTTCAGAGACTATCGAATCACGTATTATATATGGTTATTGGTTCTACTTTATCTTTTTTTTCCTGAAAACTGACTTGTGAAGTTCACCTTAATTTTTCATGTTTTTGAGGTTTGCTGTTAGAATTAAAAAAAACATTAATAACATTCTTTTAAAACTGATGGTTGATAGATTCTCTCTCTCTCTCTCTCTCTCTCTCTCTGCAACCACTATGGAAATCAGTATGGAGATTCCTTAAAATACTAGGATTTGTGGTACTATTCAACCCAGATGTTCCTTTCTAGATACATTCTTAGAATTTAAAGCATTATACCAAAGTGATATATGTGCACCGATGTTTATAACAGCAGAATTTGTGCTAAGTAACTAAATTTTGGAAACAGCTCAGATGCTCATCATTGGAGGAATGAAGCAAAAAGATGTGGTCTTTTCATAAGATAGAATACTACTCAGTCATAAATAAAGATAAACTTACGAGTTTTATAGATAAATGAATACAACTTGAGACGGTATTCGTAAGTGAAATGAGTCAGACTCACATATGTAAATATCATATTGTCTCCCTGGTACAAGAAACTGAGAGTAAATAAGGTCCAAAATGTACAATCGTTATTAAGAAATGGGAATAAACTGTTCAATAAGAAAGAGGAACTAGGGTAGGGGAAAAAAAAGAAAGGAAAAGAAAAACATACAAGATAGTTAAATTATTAGTTTCTCCTTGAAAAGAAATGTTTGTGATAACATCACTTGGAGAATTTTTATGCCCGTATTTTGCACTCTGAGTACCTATTTTGAACATAACAATAGACAATGTATTAACTATTGTTATCCCCCTATTATATTGTTTTGAAATTGTTTTTTTCCCATAAATTAAAAAATAATTAAAAATTGTAACAGCTTAAGAAAAAAGTTTAAACCTCAAAAGAAAGGCTAACTTTGGATATTAAACCATCAGGTTAGATTGCAAATTGCATAAGTGGGGTTCCTTGCATAATTAAAACTAAGCAAAACTTCAAAGAGTTTCATTTATTCCCTGCTGTATGACCTAATTTGGTCACATGCAGGAATTGCTTCTTGTCATAACCAAGGGTCAAATTGTTACTGCCTTTGCATTGAGAAAACCAAAATGAGAAATTCTTGATTCTTGAACCAGCTACTTTATGCCCAAGGAATGCAAAGATGGTATTAGGCTTTTTACAGGGTCTACTTTATACGGTCTGAGCCACAGTGCATGGCTGAAGTCGGAGCAGACCTCACTGTTCCACCATGAGATCTGAGTGCATTTTCAGTACCCAGAGTTGATCATTTCCAGGTCAGGACACCACTAAGCTGGAAAAAGCAAGAAATATAAAATGTGTAGGAATGATTCTCAGACACATTGTCTAACTGGAAAGATGACTGTATCTCACATGGAAATCCAAGCCCAGAGAGGAAACTGAAAAATAAGTTTGAAACAATAAAAATACAAAATGAAGAAAAGTGACTGATTGCATGAAAGTTTCCTGGAGTATGTACCAAGAACAAAATGCTCATCTATTTGGTTCTTTTCAAAACCACGCTTCCGATCAATAAGATTTAGCAAATATGTTTGCTAGGAGTCTGTGCTAGAGACTTATACACCACATCACACTAGGCTCTGAAAAGTCTGCAAGTCATAAAACTTTTGGTTCCTTTGACCCCTAAGAAGTAGTGATGCATCCCAAATTACTCGTGTTGGTAAAAAATAAAATGGAGAGCTGATGCTATAATTCAAAATTTTCAATAAAAATATTGTGATTCTTATTTTCTACAAAATACAAATTGGTAGAACAGGTTTCTGAAAAATGAAGTTGAGAAAGGCTGAGAAACATCTCCAGCTCTAGTACTTACTGATACTTGTCATAGAAAAACCAGTCTATTAGTGCTGTTTGAAGTGTGATCTCCAACATATAGACAGGGAATGGCAGGTGGACCTACATCTGCTCTCGCTGCCTCTAAATGTCTAAATGTCACAATCATTCTAGTTTGTATGGCTCTGTATTTAGAAAGGAGGTCTAATTTCTACAACTACTCACCCTCCCTACCTCAACTAGCCCAGTTGTATTTCTAACTTTTTCACCTGAATTCCTACCAGAAAACATGTAGATATTCCCAACAGTCTCCCAGAAACCTTAAACATTTGCTTTTATTCTTCAATTGTCTTGATCTTTATACTAAAATACTTACAGCTCTTTCATTCTCCTTTTGGCTCAGTCCTTCCTTATTTAGCCTCTCTACCTAAGACAGATATTTGAAGAAAATATCATTTAAATCATAAACAACTATGAGGAACATTCTCTCGCTGAGCTAATGATTACAATAAGAAGACTTGTGATTTTTTGATTTTGCTCTACATAAAAAACTCATGAGGCTAAGATCCAGGAAACTTGGCACTCAAGGCTAAGCCTCTCTACTGAGGGGTCACATAATCTAGGATGCAAATCAGCCCACAGCCCTCTGATTTATTATTTACAAAAAAGAAAGTTAGCCTATATATTGGTGACATCTCATTTTCCTAACATCTTAACTACTCCTGAATGCTCAGGAAACCGTTTGGTGTTTGATTTATGTTCCTTAGGTCAAAATTGTTCAAATACTCAGAGTTTGGCCCAGAGCTCTATTCATATAAAATTATTTTTAAATTGAAAAATATTAAGATGGGCAGCATAGATTTAATTGCAAAATCCTTACTGTCAGACTCTCTGACTTTAAATTCTAACCACATCATTTCAAGGCTGTGTCATATGGGAAAATTGTTTAGCTCTTCTGTTCTTCAGTTTCTTTCTTGCTCTCTCTCATCTCTCTCTCTCTGTCTTTGAGAGACAGAGAGAGAGAGATGAGAGAGAGAGAGAGAGAAGCAGAGGGATAGAGACAGAATGAAAGAAAGACAGAGACAGAGACATGGAAAGACTGACACAGAGAGAGGGAGACAGAAAGAGACATAGAGACAGAGAGGGAGAGAGAGACATGAGAGAGAGAAAAAGTAAGAGAGATAGACACAGAAAAAGAGGAAGACAGAGAGAGGAAGAGAGAGAACTATGTGTCTATATATAGGAGTAATTCATTTTTAGAGTTTTAAATATTAAATGTGTTAATACACGGGAAGCACTTAAAGGAGTGTTAAAACAGCAAATGCTACCTAGCTGACATTTTCTTGATGAGTCTGATGGATATGTGCCATTAGTTGGAAATAAGAAATTAACATACCGTTGTTTTCTACCTTGTTATATTTGTTTGTTATTGTAGAAGCTTGATTCTTTGCAGACCAAACAAAATGTCTTTTTTTATTGACTCATATTATATCTAAAATTTTTAAAAATTTAACATTATCTCACTTTATATTATAAAATGTCATAAAAACCTTTTCCTTGTCTATCAATGTAACTTAATACAGCAGGTATGTTTATCATGCAAATTTTCTTCTCTTGAGAAATATAGCAAAAATTGCATTTAAAATTTTTGTATAGATTTACATTTTCTGTTTTAATTTGCTTTGCATGTGGCTTGCTGTTTTTAATTTTTTACATTCCTCTTTTCCTGGTTTCTTTCATTCTACAGTGTTTTTACTATAATATTTGAGTGTGCACAATCATCTTTTAAATGTTTTTTCCAGTTGTTTTTCTAATGTTTAGTCTAGGGTTTGCCATACATATCTTAAAACCTGTTGGGAATTACTTCAGATTTAATGCTTAATTAGTTCCAGAGTGATATAGAAGCACTGACTACCTGCGTAGTTCCATGGTAGCTCCTCTTCATCATCATTGCTATTATTGTCATGATATATAAATATATATCTCCAAGAAGACGTTGTTGTAGCTGTTACCTTACAGAAATTTGATATCCTACTCAAAAGCTAAAGGATGTATTAGGAGAACCTGTTTTGCTACTCTTCTTGTTTAACTCTTTCTGGTTACTTCAGTGGCATCTGTGGATTTGAACTGCTATCTGGTGTGATTTCCTCAATCTAACACAACTTCTCTGTTCCTACTCAACACCTTTGTGCTGTGACTCACACCTCGATTTACTTCTTTAGCACGATTTCCTTCTGTTACTGGGACATGTCTATAATGGCTGCTCCAAGTGTCTGTGAAATTCCTGAGTCACTTTACTTTTCCTTTGCGTATGCTATAAATTTTTTGCTCAAAACTCAACGTCCAAAATGATGTGTCACAGGCACAGTGGGTAGAGGTGCTGTCCTCTGCTTAACCACTGGGCTGCTGGTGCTGTCACCTTGTGTTGCCCAGGGCCAGCTGAGCTGTTTAGTGCAGACTCTTCCCTGTCTTGCTCCACAGTGGGTGTGACCACAGTTTATTCACAGTCATCTGGTTGTCTCAGGCCTGTCTTTAACTTTGACTGACACTTTCTTTGACCTCAGGCAGCTGTTAGGTTCCATTAATTGCTCTATTGTTTTTGTTTGTTTGTTTTTCAATTCCCTAGGTCATAAATGACAGCACCATTGAGTAGTTGGGCCTCTCCTGAGGGTAACATTTGAGGTTGCTTAGCAGTCTCTTTCCATGGTTCTCTCTGGTAGTCATGCTAGACCATATTTATCTTTCTAATCTCATGGTATTGCTGGTCCTATCAGTTTCTTTTTCAAAAAAAAATTTATTTTAAAGATGGTAAAACTAAGCAAAGCTGATCAGAAGCAAACAACGTAAGTGACACAGATTTCAAAGCAAGACAATAGGAGATCTACAGTGGCTACCATAATGTCTCTTGTTTTCTTCTAAATAGTTGTCTGTATCTTCACACACGATGAATTCATATGAAACAAAATAGTATTAAACTGATCAAAACAGAAAGATGAAGGCATTACAGGCCTTCAAAACCAGATGATAGGAAATCAAAAATGGCTGCCATAATGTCCGTTGTTCTCTTCAAAATAGCTGTACATACCTTCATGTATGTTAAATTAAACAACACAAAGAAGACTAAGATCACTCTGAACAAAGAGTAATGGCATTACTGGATTTCACAGCATGACGATACGGAATCAGCAATGGATACCATAATACCTCTCTGTTTCTCCACAGTAAAATCTCTGTTTTTGGGAGATTGACTTGAAGCTTGACTTTGCTTTGAGAGGCACCTTGGAGAGCTCTGTCTCTGAGCCAAGTCTCGGAGCTTTGGATCAGGAGACAGGGCAGGACGGCTTCTGCCTTACTGACATCCCTGCTTTAGCTGTAGTGTTGTCAGCAGGAGGCACAGCCTCTGGCCTCCCCAGACTTCTCTGCTGTGAGAACTGTGTGTTGAAACAGGCAAAGTGTAGAATCCTGGAAGGATTCTCAGCAGGATTGTCAGCAGGTCACGTGTGAAGCCAAACTTCCATTTATAAGTGGAAGAAGGTGGCTGGAAGGAAGAGGCGCCTTTCACTTCCTGGCCAAACCTGCCTGGAATTTTGTCACTGCATCCTTTTGCCATGGGTGTGGGAGGGGCTGTCTTTCTTATGAAGACACCTAGCCATTAGGAGGGAGCTGAGGAGCACATCGCGGAGTTCTGGGCTTTACCCAGATGGGGCGGGGACCTGGACAGGGCTTAAACACCACTGGCTTTCACTGTTCTTACCAAGCTTGTGTGACTGTGTGAAGTAGATGTGTCTCTGTTGCCTCTGTGTTCTTAGATCAACATATGTTTTTTTGTTTGTTTGTTTTTGTTTTTAGTTTTCATTAGTCTTGTATGCTACATTGGGGAACAAGGACAGGGACTTCTTTGCGCTACCATTGTTGAAGTAAAACCACGATCACCATTCCCTCTTCTGCATATATTTCAGATGTGTATCTTACAGTGCCATTTCCTGACCCACAATTTCCACTTTCATTATGAGTGCCTATTAATTTTACAAAGTAGGTACTGCGAACGGAATTCAGGACGCTGAGTTTGCTAGGCCTGAGCTGTTTGGATTGAAAGTCTGTGCAGACCTGCATCTCGGTGCGACTCTTTGGGCCTGGTAAGCACGCCCTTCATCCGCAGGGAACTGGCTGGAGATTGGCATCTGGACCAGGTCTGTTTGGGCCTGTAGCCCCGCCCTTCACGCCCAGGAAGTCTCCCAGAAAGCAGCATCTCAGGCTGTCTCTTTGGGACCCGAAACTCTCGGACCCACAGAGTGGCCCGGGCTGTTTGGATTGGGAATATTGTGGAGACTGGCATCTTGGCCAGGTCTGTTTGGGATCGGGGACTTTTCAGAAACCAACATTCTGGCCTGACTCTTTGGGACCTGTAGGCCCTTCACTTGAAGGGAACCTCCTGGAGACCTGCCTGGGACAAGGCACGGACACCTGGCCTGCCTGAGATTCCACAGGCTCCCGGGTGGCCACACCCAGCATTCCCCTTACAACTTAGGGAGCCAGGAGCCCACAGAGGGGAGTTAGGACCCTGTGAGGAAGCCAGGAGCCTGTGGGGGAGCCACTGCCCCTCCAGGAACTGAGGGTGTAACAGGTAATTTGCCACATAAGCAGAGAAAGCTTTGGAACACCGCTCAAAGTAAGGAAATACAGAAAAATGAC
>PVJX010009491.1:0-60820 GCA_004027295.1 Dolichotis patagonum
TATAGTATAAATTATGTTGACTATAATTAAGAAACCAAAGGTTTTTCTATGTCTAAACCAATAAAGTTTTCTTAAAATAGTAAAATGTTGGCTGGGTGTGTGGCACACACCTGTAATCCTAGCATTCTAGAGGCTGAGGCAGGAGAATCACCATGAGCTCCAGGCCAACCTGGGCTACATAAGCAAGTTCAAGGCCAGTCTGCAATACATGTTGAGACCCTGTCTCAAGAAAAAAAAATTAAAATTTACAAGACTAGATTTAAACAAGTTTGTATTTTACTAAGGTATTTTCTTGTGTTTCCCATTGTTAGACATTTGGTTACTTAAAAAACTAAATTTTAAGAGTTAAAGCTTATTTAAATGTTGACCTTTAAATGTTTAATAATTTATTTATGACTGATTTAACAGCTATTATCTTAGTTTATGACACACCCTATGTATCTGGGACTGAAGATATATATACATCTGAGAACAAAAATATGCTGTGAATCTAAGTATTAAAGTTAAATTTATAGATTTAAATCTATATAAGTTTAATGCATACTAAGTAACCAATAAGTTAGACATGTTTAGATATTCCCCCAAAGCCTCATGTGGTCATAGGTGGAGCTTTTGTAGAAGTGGCTGGATCTAGAATGTATGATTGATTCATGATGCAGTGCTAGGCTTAAATGTGCTAAGATTAAGAGTGAGCAATTACTAAATGAGTCCACTGATTGATTTTGTAACACCCTAATTTCAGTAGCCTAGATAGAATGTAAAAGATGCAGAAAAAAGCTGTTGAGGTCCCTTGCTTGCTTTGCTACCTTCTTCTCATCATGAAATGTTTCTCCTTTCTGATGCCTGTCTGCCATGCCACCCTGCTTTGGAGCCAGCTGATATGGACTGAAACCTCTAAACACTGTGAGCTAAGTAAATCTTTCCTTCTTTAACTTTGGATGTTGTATATTTTGTCTCAACAACAAGAAAAGTAACTAAGACAGTGTTCTTTTATACAACATACACTACATCTAGACCTTAGATATACAAAATGATAAAAAAGTTTGACATCTCTTTAAATTTGGTCCTGACATTTAAAACTCAGTCTACTTGTGGTATACTTATATAATGTATAGTAAGTCTGTTTTTGATCAGTGACATTGTTTCCTAAACTTGTAAAAGATCTAAAGCTGTCCTTTAATTCTTATCATTACAGTTTCATACTATAAACCTGTTAAAGGAATCCAAATTTTGCCTTAAAATTAAAAGCTAAATAAATGGAAGTCAGGATTACTATATAGGTGTCATGCTAATTATTGCTAATCTTGTGATATATTATATTAAATACATTTGTGTTTCCCAAGTATACAGGCCTTCTAAACTACAAAAGTTAAAAAAATCTTACCATATACTGATGACTTCCTAAGTAAAGTTTATGATGTAGATTTATTCAGGCTTATGTATATATGATTCTTATATATATGTGTTATAAAAGTTAGATATACCTAAATGTTACATAGTCCAGATAATGCTATTTTAATAATTAGAGATTAGTCATTAATTACCTATAAAGCACATCTATAAACAATGGCATTGTACTTAAAAGACACTTTACGTGAAAGAGTTAAAGATATATTACAATGACACATGCCCATGTTTACAGCAGCAAAATTCATAATAGCTAAATCTTGGAAGCAGCCTATATATCCATCAATAGATGAATGAATAAAGAAAATATGGTGTAATGGAGTACTCTCTGCCATAAGGAAAGTTAAACTTGTCATTTACAGGAAAATGTATATACCTTGAGACTATAATGTTAAGTGAGATACTTAAATCAGACACATAGCTTAAACATCACATGGCTCCTCTTATATGAGAAACCCAAGCTATAAATAAAGAGCAAAATAAAAGATAATAGAATGTAGAGAGATAGATCTTCCTCAAATGGCATGAGGATCAAGAAATGGAGGGCTATGAGAAGAGAGGGAAAGGGATTTAAAAAAGGAATTAAGGTGTGTTATGTACATGTGCCAACTCCACACTAGGAGGAGTATTATGTATTATAAATGTGTACTAATGAAAAAGACACTTATTAAAAAATAAGTTAGTGAACAAGGATTTATTTATGTCATTGGATATCTTATAGTTAGACAAAAATAATCAATCGATAAAATAAAAATTTAGATGTATTTCAGAGATCATAACAAAGCCTAAAGTATTTTTTGAAATTTTAAAATGAAAAAAGAGAAAAGAGTAAAAACAATGATACAGAATTTCAAAACAGAATATTAGGGAATTAACAGTGGTCAATGTGTTGCATATTGTTGCTTTCAGAGTAGTTGTTTGGACTACCAGACATATGTATGAAAAAATGATCAAACAGTGAAAGTACAAACCATTCTTTTTGTTGGGCTAACAGAGATTAGTAGTATAATTATCTATCTTGTTTACACACACATATAAAATCTTTCCTCTTTCTTTCTTTCCTCTTTTCCTTCATTCCATTTGTTCCTTCCCTTTTTAGCCATTTCCTCCCCTTTCACAATATGTATTGTACATTTTGTATTCCACTAACTCTGTCAGGTTTTTACTAGGGAGACTACACTGTGTTCACCCTTGTGAGTCTGTATCATTTCACCCATTAGTATGATTCAAGTTGCATCCATTTACATTACAAGAGCCTCGAGATTATCCTTCTTTATAGCTGAGTAGCTTTCTATTGCATATGTCATGGTTTATGTCAGTGGCCCCCAGGCCTCATGTATTTGCATTGTGCATTTGTGATTGGTTCATTGTCTAGTGCTTGGATTGGTGGTGTCAGTGCTACACCCTCCTAGGGGTGGAGCTAGGATGTGATGTAATGGCAGGAAGAGGGGGTGTCTCGCTCTCTTGTCGGTTTCCACCTTGCTGTTTGCAGCCACCATGAACTGCGGCCTGCCATGCCACCCTGCCTTGGAGCCAACTGAGTATGGACTGAAACCACCAAAAACTGTAAGAAATAAACCTTTCCTTTCCCTACTTTGGGCATCAGGTGTTTTGTCTCAGCGATGAATAAAAAGTAACTAAGACAGTAGACAAATACCATATCTTTCTTATCCATTCCATGGTTGATGGGCAAGCTACCCCTGCTTTTTTCTGGTTCCTTCTCACATAGAACATTGTTTTATCTTCTTTGACTTTCAGTCTGTGAATTTCCTTTCAAGTTAAATGTTTTTCTTGTATACAGTGTATCGATGGATCTTATTTCTTGATGCACTCTGCCTGTTTCTTTTTATTGGTGAATTGAGGCCACCTACATTAATTGTTATGACTGGCATGCACTGGCTCATTTCTGCCATAATATTTTCCTGCTGTTGGCTTCCTCCTTTTCCGCTCTGTTCAGTTTCCTGCTTCACTTGGCAATCCCCCTGTGCTGCTGTTCCTGGAACTGTGGTCATCTTTATGTCTCTACAGAATATTCTTCATTACTCTTTGTAGGGTTGGTTTGGTCATGAATTCCTTCAGTTGTTCTTTGTCATGGAAGTATCTTATTTATCCAATGATTTTGAAAGATAGTTTTGCAGGGTACATCAATCTGAGTTGCAAGTTGTTTTCTTTCAGGACTTGAAATACTTCACTCCAAGCTCTTCTTGATTTGATGGTTTGTGTTGAGAAGTCTGTTGTGATTCTAATAGGCTTTACTTTATAGGTGATCTGTTTCTTTTCTCTAACAGCTTTTAATATTCTGTTCTTGTGCTGAATTTCTGGGATCTTGATTATTATATGTCTGGGTGTAGATTTATATTGGTTATGGCTAGTTGGAGTTCTTTATGTCAGGTCCTTTTCCATGCTTGGAAAGTTTTCTGCTATACTTCTCTATAGTATTTTTATGTCATTTGTGTTGACTTTTGCTTTTTTGTTGACACCTGTCTTAAATTATTTTTCTTGGGCTGGGGGTTTAGCTCAGCAGCGTAAGTGCCTGCTGGGCAAACATGAGGTCGTGAGTTCAATCCCCGGAACCCCCCTCCCAAATTATTTTTCTTTACATTTTCTTGCAGCCATTAAATTGTTGTTTCCTGATTCTTTGTTATTTTTAAGAGACCTTTCCTTTTGTGATTTCTAGCTGCAATCCTGTCTTCAGTGTCTAAAAGTCTATCTTCTGTGCATGCAAGTGGTTTTGCCAACTTTCAATGAAGTTTTTAATTTCTTGGATCTCTCTTTGAATCTGTTTCATACCGTCTAATTCTTTCCTATATTATTCATTCAAGATTCCCATCATTTTTCTATGCTCCTTTTTTTAAAAAAATATGTTTTCTTTGGATATACTCAGAAATTCTTTCATTATAGTTGTCATTTCTTGTTTTACCTGAGATATTATTTCTGATCTGATTTATTTTACGGCCTCATGGAGTTGTTTGGTGACTTCAGTTGCTATCATTTTAGAAATTTCAGGTGTGCAACTTCCAATTTATAGCTATGTCTCCTGGATCTGTTCGATGTAGGGCTGGAGGTATGAAATTGCATTTTGTTCCTTCACCTTGACATTTTTGTGTGTTCCTCCAGATAAGCCAGTTGTCGGGTCCCAGGTGCTTTCCGTATTGCCTGCCCATCTGCTGTGTAGGGGAATGGGCTGGGCATCCAAGTTTCTCCAAACCTAGTTTCCTGGGGAGGCAGTGGGCCATCGGGTCAGCTTCTCCAGACCCTTGTGGCTACACTGAGGCTTCCCTGATGGCTATGGGCATGCAGGGTTGGGGCTGCTTCTTCTCTCAGCCTGTGCTGGCCACTGGCAGGAAGGTCCCTGATGGCAGGTGTGCAGGGGCATGCCTGGCTGCTTCGCCTGGCCCATGCTGGCTACTGACCCTAAAGGTTTTAATATAATAATGTCAACATAATTGTTATGTGAAAATGCTATGTTTGCTTTTGATTTCCAATTTTTACCTATAAAACTCCCTGTTATCTGTTAACATTCTACAAAAATTTGACTTCTAAAACAGCCATCGTTGGTAAAAGAAATAATAGTTCTCTGACAATACTTAATGTTCCAAAGCACTTAATATCCAGATAAGATTATGAAAGTTAAACTTATTGCTTCCACTTCAATGCTGGCATAATTAATCTTCTGGTTGTTCAATAACTGAGGCTTAGAAACCAAAGCTAAAGAAAGTAACTGAACTTTAAGAAGGCAGCCAGTATTTTGGACCTGGCTTTTCAAGATTAACCAAGACCCAAGGCATGGGGGAGCCCCTCTAAAAGTATCCTCCGACTCTGGCCACCCAACCTCCTGAGCAGGGAGATTGTTGGACCCCACAGGAGTCAACCGTGTACAGTATGCTAAAAGGAAGGTCACTAAAATGTCAAATGTCTCTTATGTTTCCAAGGAAGTATAAGATCAAGCAGGATCATGACTCATACTGGCAGAAGACATTGGAAGAGAAAAACACAAGAAAACAAAACTATGTGAGAGTTAAGAGACTGCGCATGGCTCCAAAGTAGCCTTAACTAGCTTTAATGTACATAAAGGTTAACTTTGATTATGACAGGTCTCACTTTAACTTGGTGTTAAACACCCAGAAAACCCACCAAAAAGATATATAAAAATATATAGGCTAGATATAAAAAGGAAGCTCCAAACTTATACTGGCCCCTACTGTCAGTGTTCAACTACACCTATAATTTACAATGGTTTAACAATGTTAAAAAGCCACAGTGGTCACTGTAAAAATACCAGAAGAATCTTTAAATTTCTTGGCTAAAATTTTCTTTAAAAACCACACAACCCACAGTCTCGTTTTTTTCTGTTTTCCTAGATGCTGTCAAACTTGAAATAGTTACCCAGATGGAGCCAACAATAAATGTGCCAGATCCCTTTTATTAGGTTCCTCTAGGTCAACCCTCTGAAGAGAGTTCATAGCTATTGACTCCCCCAGCATGAGCTCCCTAACTCTTTTTAGAACAAAATATCCATGACTGCTGGCCCACTACACTGATCTCTTTCCATTGGAAGCAACTAGGTTGGGACCTTGGCCCATCTTCAGTTAGAGATACTTCGTCAGAGGGAGGAATGTAATAGAGCATAATGGGCAGTTTAGTTAGTATATAAATAAGGACAGCCTAAAATAGAGTTGGATAAAAAAAAAAGCACACACCAAGTTAATACTTAATTCAAGAAATGCCACTAGTTAAGCTTAAAAATGTAAAACAAAACAAAACAAAAAACCACTAACAGGAAGAAAAAAATTAAGATAAAAATGGATAGAGAGCTAAGGACCCTTCCTCCCAAAAAAGAAAGTTCTTATGCAGAGTATGCTAAGTTACTTGACAAATCCTCCTTACTTCCAGACTAGACATTGAAGAACATTAAAAATGGAAAATAACCAGTTTCTTTTGAACTTATTTTCTTTAAAATGAGTGAAGGAATTGATTTTTAAAAACTACTTATCTATTTAAGACCAAAACAAAGCATGGTGACAGTTCCACTTTCAGAATCCCCTTGTGATAGGTGACCACCAAGAATTATATATTTTTAAATTTCCAAAAAACATTCTCCCAACCCCTTCCTTTTGTCTCTGAGTTCCTTTTGTTTGGGTGATATTAGCCACTTGTATATGTGTGCTGTTTGTGGTTGGAATAATGAGTAAATATTTGCTAAACAAATGTATTAGTGACTGGCACATAGTAAAAACTGTAAACATGCTTGAAAATAAGTGTGAGTTGTAGTCAGAATCAGAATATATGATTTTATACTGCTCCATTCAAAAGAGCCACTCTCAGCTTCTCCACAGGCTCATGTCCTCCATCCTTCATTTATCCTGTGGTCAGATTTTTCTCCTTTGCTCACTTCACTGTCATTAACTGTAACTTTCTGCAAATGGGTAACCTCCTCACAAAGGAACCTTATTAGTATACATTTACGTCTCTTCTGACTTGAAAAACCTGAACCAGAAAATTTATGTGAATTTATATTTTTATGAAAAAAGTTGACTAATACTACTTTTTTTTCTGATTAGAGCTGACAAAAACTGAGTTTAATTCTGTCTTGCCTTTGTGTTCCCAAGGAAGAGGCATTGTGAGTCTCAGGGTCAATGGTATGCTGTTAGGTAATCAACAGTGGGCTTGCACTAAGCCCTGTTGTAGTGTTTGTGGTTTTCACAGGGCGGCTACTTCAGTCATGGCCAATTTCAAGCTACAAATGTGGAATTGGTAGAGTCATGGGACCAGACTCCAGCACACCTTTCCATGGGGCTTAGGTTCTAGAGGTAGATGAAATGTTCCGTGTGTGTGTGTGTGTGTGTGTGTGTGTGTACATGTGCCTTAGACTCAGTTTGTTGAGAGTGTTTGGACATGCCAGGAATCACTAATTTTGGTGTTGTCATTTGTTCATTTTTTGCTCTACAAATATTTATCAGGATCCTGCTAAATGCTAAGCATTGCTTTAGGTGCCTGGGGCATAGCTGAGAACCAAAAGAAACCCCAGCCTTCATGATGATCACATTCCAGTGAATGGTATACAGAGAATTTTAAATTCAACTTTGTAGGACTTTCCTATTCTCATATTTTGAGACAGTTTTAGTCAAGTTCCATAATACACTATTAAGTAAAGAACCTGGAGTTAAGTTCCTATAACATTTTAATTTATTAAATGAAGAAAATTTTAGTTTTCCAGGATGTGAAACACAGGCTATGGAGGAGAAGGTGGAATTGGTTTCTGAATCATTTCCATAGTGGAATTTGAGAGACCTAATTCTTGTGATGCTAGAAGGATTGGCAATGTGCCAGTAGGGATAAGTTAAGGAGCAGATAAGGGACTTCCTTGGAATTTTAGTTCCCTATCTAATCCAAAGGAGGTGATTATAGGTTTCAAACCATTACCTGTTTCATTAAAAGTTATGACAGCTGAAAGCTTGCAGAGAGGATGAGCTTCTGGAAGCGAAAATCACATCTAAGACTGCGAAGACCTATGTCCTAAATAAGGGTGGGAAAGGGTTGGTAAGGCTGCTTTTGGCAGGGATCTAGAGAGAAAGGTGATGTATATATTGTATACAGGTAAAGATGATTTCCTTTTATCCTTCTGAGTTTTCAGCTGGGACCCTGCAACAAAAGAACAGATGAGTTTATTAATATGTATGTTTCCTATGTACATATATCATCATCCATTTCCTGCAATGATAATAATACCACATATATATTTAGTTCATCATGTTTTTTAGAGGGATATCAGAACCTCCAAATATGATGTAAGGAAATATAACTCCCAATCTATTAGATGTCTAATATGCTGAGTTTGTGTTGTATAAAAATCAAAGAATTCTAGGAACAATGGAGGTTAAGTGTAGGAAGATTATTTATTAAGGGAGAAAGAGAGAGGGAGAAAGAGAGGCAGAGGAGAGGAAGAGAAATAGAGAGCACTCCTGAGAAGCATGAGGTGGCATGATGGGTTGTTATGGACCCTCCTATATAGGGAAATTTTATATAGTAATACCCAAATGGGTACGATGTATGTAACAGCTATGATTAACCAATAAGAATATTGTGTAGGTAATAGTGATCCAGTGGGGAAACAAGCCACATGACAGAGGTGCATGAAAGAACAAAGACCTTTTCTAGGAAATAATGGGTCTGGAGGCCTTGGCCACTTGGCAGGATGACTGATGTCTATCTAGGCTTCATTAGGTTTGGTGTTTGTCCTTCAAGGAAGCATACAAACCTGGTCATTTCTTCTTTATCTGGAGGCCTGGTCTCCAACAGCTGTGTCTCCAGCCACACTTGTGTTTCACCTTTGTCCTGGTACTCTCAAGGGCCGAGCCCTATCTGACTGCCTACAATATTTCTGCCTAGCTTAGCTGTCTGTGATATTCTAAAGGTGAAGGATTCCAACATCTAGGCAGTGACATGCAATGTGGGTCTTCTTGCCTTGAAGCAGAGGACATTATATGGCAAGAGCAGACAAGCACAAGGGAACGTGTCAGCACAGAGATAGGTTTGTCCTCCTCCTCCCTCTAATAGTAAAGCTTGAACCAGGGGTCTGTGCACTGATCTTTAGCCCTGTTCATTTTTTATTTTGAGAAGGGTCTTGCTAAATTGCCCAGCTTGAGCTCAAACTTGAGATTCTATTGCCTCAGCCTCCCAGAGTACTTGGATTACAAGTGTGTGCCACCACACTGGACTGACAGCTGACTTTTATAACAAAGCCCTTCTCATGATAGCCAGCCCACTCCGGAAATAATGACATCAATCCATTTATTAGAGGGGAGCCCTCATGACCCAATCACCTCTTCAAGATAGGTCCCATTTCCTAATACAAGCATAGTGATAATTAAATTTCAGTATTTAAATCAAAGCATTGAAGGAGATTTTCAAAACAATAAAATATGGGAGACACTAAAAAATGGGTACGGCTTAATTAAAGACATGACTTTAGTGCTCTGGCTTTTGCAGCATCTTCAACAAAGAAGAGTAAATTTTTAGAGAAGCAATAAGGGTAAAGGACCTTGAGACTCTAGTAATAGCAAGTTGTGGGAGGGCAAATATAATCATCTATCACTTAATGAACTGTATTCTGAGAAACGTTAGTAGGAAATTTCATTATTGCATAAACATTGTGTACTTGTTAACCTAGATGGTAGAGCCTACTACACATTTAGGCCTAGACTTCATTCCTCGCTACAAACTTGTACACCATGTTATTATACTAAATACTATGAGAAATTGTAACACAGTAAGTATTTGTGTATCTAAACGTATCCAGGCATAGAAAAAGAACAGAAAATACTAGGTGATAAGAAGTTTGTAGCTCCATTATTAGTCTTATGCAGTATGTGATTGTATAGGTTAAACTCACTGTCAGCAAAAGTTGGTTAGTAAAAGTAAAGTTTATGTAAATTCATCTGTTGCCCACTCCAGGCTGATAAGTGTCTAAAGTAAGCTATGGCAATCAACTCTTGTACTTTCTCGCTGGGAGGAGGGGGAAGCAGGGAGAGAGCACCACTGTAAATTTGTGTCCTGCTTTCAGGCAAATAGAGGGAGACTGGAGAATTGCCTTCAACTCGAAATAATTCTTATGCAGAAATGGCATGTTTTGGGATGCACATTCTGCTATTCCTCAGCATACGCCTTTGGAAAATGATTCAGGATTTTCAGTGAGGTATGTCAAATCTTTCCTCTTGAAAATCATTGTCCCAGGGCTGGGGATTTAGCTCAGTGGTTTAAGTGCTTGCCTGGAAAGCATGAAGTTGTGAGTTCAATCCCCAGTACCCCCCCCAAAAAAAAAAATCATTGTCCCATATTTACTGGTAGGTACTGTGTTTTGAGGGTTTCAGCTTTCCTTTAGGAAGGTAGTGTCCAAAGGAAATTAAAAAGCTTTTTTTCACCCTGGAATGAGATCCTTCCTAGCTGCTCTGAAATCACTAGTGTGTCTTTGAGGATGGGTTTTGGATTATCTACACTGGAATCACCTAGTAAGTACTGCGTATCTCAGAGCCTCTGGAATAGGGCTTAGGAATTCACATCTTTAGGAAACTTTGCCGGTGATTCATAGGCACACTAAAGTTTGAGTACCTCTACTGGTTCAGAGTCATAGAGTATTAGTAGATAATCTCAGAGCTCCCATGGTTAAGCCAGGAAGGGGTTGGTAGCATAATTTTCCTGTTTAAACACAATTTTAGAGAAGTAAAACAAAGCCCTATCCCAAAGACCACCATGAAGTGACACTTTTCTGCTGGCAGGCTGGGTCAGTTAGTCATTGTGATACAGTCATGATGTAGAGACCATCATAGGGGGGGGTCTCCTGGACTCTTACCTTGTTATTCATCAAAAGCATGATTTGTGCTTTCTTCTGAGGCAGCCAGGGACTTCAAAGGGATTTTTTTTTTTTTTTTTTTTGCTAAAAACTGACTCTTCACTTGGGCCTGTAACTGCCCAATAGTTGACTACAAACTTTGACCTGCATTTGTAAAACTCTGGGTCAAAAGCAAATCCTTTTCAGCTCTGCATACAAGCATGTTAATTACTTAGGGACTATCTCTGTAAAAGTTGTCAGAACAAGCTTTATTAATAGACTTAAATTTACCTGTATCTCATAACCCTTCAAGACTGATAACACCTATGCTCTTGAAGTCTCCACTGTCTTAAACCTATGGTTACCTGATTTCCAGCAGAGCCTTACATGACTGAGTTGCTCCGTGAGTCATGAAGATTCAACCTGAGCTACAAAACCGGGACTGAGTTACAAGCACTTCTTAAAACTGGTTCCTTGGCTTCGCTTATAGGCCATTCTGATCCTCTTCGTCACAATGTGCCTCCTTCAGATAGGACTCAAGCTGTAGCCCTTGTTTTACCTTTCAGTGACAGCTTTTGACCTTAAATTCACACAGTCACTTTAGTTTTAATTTTCTTTTTTTTGTTTCTTTCTTTTTTTTTTTTGGTACCGGGGATCGAACTCATGACCTCACGCTTGCCAGGCAGGCGCTTAAGCCACTGAGCTAAATCCCCGGCTAGTTTTAATTTTCATTGTCACTAAAACAAGAATCCACACTGGCTGGTGACAGTTGCAGCTGGGGTGAACACAATCATTTCATTTTCAGTCATTAAAATTTCATTCTATTAACATTAGTTTGTGAAACCCCGGCATTTGCCTGAGACGAATGGAGATCAGTATGAGTAAACACATTTTGGTGCCCTTGACTCGTATCTTGTCATTCTAGTATTTGTGTGCCACGTGTGGATTCTTGCCACTTCATTTAGCCCACTGTTGAGGGAGAAATAACACAGGTTTATTTGGTTCAATGTTGATGTTTATAGGTGCGAAAATCAAGATGGGAATAGGGGAATGCCTTCTCCCTGTTAGCCATATTAGGGCCGAAAGAATTCCCCAGGTCTTGCCACTTTTAGGTGAGTGTGTTTCTTTCACTGGACTGTGTCTTTGTAAATTCTTTGGGGATCTCCCAGATCTTGGTTGTCAAAATGCAAAGTTATTTCTAATGTGTTTAGGATTCTCCCTGTGAAAGCAAGGAAGTTGTAAAGAATTGTCTGTTCAGTTTAAGATTTGGAGAAATTGTGTCTGCCTCCTCTCTGTGTCTTGTTCTGTATCTGAACTTTTTAAAAACTTTTTCTTGGAGGAGAGGGCATTGTATGGCACATGTAATCAAGGCCAAGCAAGTGCCCTCGGTGCCTGTGAGGGCAGGTGCACAGTAATTATCAAGTCCTGTGACAATCGTGCCACAGTTAATTAGTTGGAAGATTTGACTCTAATTTACTTTGGAGACTTACAAGTAATTCAGTTAATGGACTTGAACAGGTGCATAGGCACACAGAGGTGGGGACAGGCTTGTATTTATTTTGCATTCCAATTCTTCTTACCTCCTCCTTACCTGACATGCTTTGAAAATCCACTGAGGCTAGTAAGCAGTTTGAGTCAATTATTTTTGACTTGTGGAACTTAAGCAAAACTGTAAAATGTTCTTATTTTTTTCTTTTGGTATTGGGCATTGAACTCATGACCTTGCACTTGCCAGGCAGGTTCTGTGCCACTGAGTTGTATCCCTGGCCCTAAAAATTAAAATGTTCTTGATCACGTGGCCACCATTGCTTGTTGTCTACTCAGTATCCATCCCCTTATTTTTACCTGCATAAGGAAACTCGATTCTGTTTGGAATTACAGTGTACTCAGATAGAAATACCTTCCAGCTTCCTTTGCAGGTGTCAGTGTGACTGTGCCATCCAGGTCAGGGAGTTACTGGGTGGAGTTCTAGAATGCTGCATCTTTCTGGACTGTGAGCTGAGTGAGATTTTTTTTCTACAACAGGAATGATAGGTCTATGTTCTGTGTTTTTCATGATCATTTCATCAAAACAGTTTGGTCTTATTTCTGCACCAGAAGATGCCCAGAACTTCCTAAACTCTCATGAGTATTAGATAATGAAATTTAAAGAACCTGGTAATTATTGTGGTTTAGTCTTTAGAGTGAACTAACCAGGAAGTTTGATCTCATTTCCAAACGTTTTTTAAGTTTCACCACTCAAAACCAGTAAAGATTTTTCTCCCATGTTTTCAGCAAACATTGTTTTCATGATATTACTGTTCCAGTCCCATAGATATAAAAAATCAAGTCTCAGGTGATTTGACTTCTCGGATGAAATATCTGATTTATTTATTTGTTTGAGAGGCTAGGCATTTCAGGCTGACCTCAAACTCTCAGTGATCCTTGTGTCCCAAAATTTGTATTATTTATTATGTCCAATAAATAAGTTATTTTGGTGCAGTACTGGGGATTGATTCCAGGACTTGTGCATGTTAGGCAAGTGCTCTATCACTGAGCCATATGGATTATATGTTATTTTGTATATTATATAATTGTATATTATATACAGGCTTTGCATTTTTCAAGATGGGGTCTCCCTTTGTAATTCAGGCTGGTCTTGAACTCTGTAGCCCAGCCTAACTTAAAGCTTGTGGGATCCTCCTGCCTCACTCTCCTGAGTGCTAGATTCCAAGTATGGGCCACCACGTCCTGCTCCAATAAAATATTTTTTAATTGCCTATAAAATGCTTTTTCAGTGATTTTATTCATTTAAAGTATATATTATTTAAATATCATGATTACAACTCTATGTAGTTGTAATCTTATTGAGGTATGTCCACAGCTCTTACTGAGCTATGTCCACAGCTCTTTTTATTTTGAGACAGGATCCTGATAAGTTGTCCAGGCTTCACACTGGGACATGTGTGCTTGATAAAAGGCTTAGAAGGAAACTTTGGGAGTGATGGATATCTGTACGTCCTTCGTGGTGGGAATGGTTTTATGGTTATATACCACAAACTCATTGTATATGTTAAATATGTACAAGTTTTTTTCATGTGTCCATGTATGCTTATAATTTTGTGGATATATGATGAGAAAGTGAAGTGCAGTGACCCTAAGATTTCAGTAGATCTTTGGTATAAAGTTATCTTTGGTGTTTTGCAGTCATCAAGAATCAACTAATGATTACTGACCTGTTCCAGTCATGTGCTTCTGGGACCATATTTGTCCAGCATCAGAGAATGAGATGGAATGTTTTTTCATAAAAATGTAGCACAACTATTCAAGGTTTCCACTCTGGAAAGAGGGTTAAGAGCCTGGGTTTTAGTCCTAGCTTTCCCTTTAACCTGCTATATGGACTTGCATAAATCACTTAACTGTATAAGGTTTCACTTATGTTTCAAGGGAGAGATATGTCAGATAGTCTTTAAAATGGTAGAGTGATCCCATTTTTTCTCTAGCTTTCTTCCCCTAGATGTGATGTGCATGATAGCATTGTGCTACCATTAAATAACCTCTCCCTCTAATCTCCACCCTGATGGCCCACCTTTCAGTTGCAGCCACATACTGATGCATCCATCAATGCCTGCTTTCATCTCATCCCACCTGTGACACTGAGGGAGGACCACATTCCCAATGCTTACACGCCTAGGGGTTTCTGTAGTGTTCTCCTCACCTGACTTCTAAGGTGGAGCTTCAACCATCAAACTTCCATTTCATTCTAGTCATTTACTTCTTGTTTCAGTCTCTTCTTTGGTACAATAGTGAGATTTATTATCTACAGAGTTTATAACTGGTTTCATAATACTTGTACAGTAGTATATGTGTGAATTAATTGGTACAGCCATTATGGAGAAAAGTATGGAAGTTCTTCACAAAACAAAAAAGAGCAATACCACAGGACCCAGTAATTTCACTTCTTGGTATATATCCAAAGGAAAGGAAATCAGTATCTTGAATAGATGTCTGCACTACCACACTCATTGCACTATTATTCACAGTATCTCATTACAGAATCAGTCTAAATGTCTGTTGATGGATGAATGGATAAAAAATGTAGCACATGTATATGTGTACACATACGTATATAATAGAAGATTTTTGGCCTTAATAAAGAAGGGTATATTCCCATCTCTGACAACATGGATGAACATGGAGGACATTATGCTCAGTGACATAAGTCACACATAAAGACAAAAATCTGTGTGATCTTATATGTGGAATTGAAAAAAATTTAACTTACAAAAGTGGAGATTAGCATGGTGGTTGCCAGGGGCTGAGGTGGAGTAAGGAAATGATAGAGAAAAATCCATAAAAATAGGGAAATGATAATCAAAAGGTGCTGAATTTCTATTTGGTACCTTAAATAGGTTCTAGAGATCTGATGTACAACATAGTGATTGTAGTTAATAATAGTGTATTGCATACTTGCAATTTACTAAGAGAATAGATTATAAATGATCTCAGTAAACACACACACACACACACACAAAGAAACTGAGGTGATGAGTATATTAGTTACCTTGACTGTGGCAATCATTTTGTGTACAAATATGTCAAAAATCATGTTGTATATCTTAAATATATGATTATAATTTTAACTATACTTCAGTAAAGCTGGAAAAAATGCTCATAGTGAAAGAAAACGTGACAATCCCATCATTTTAATCATTTCCCTTAGGACATAACTGCATGTGTAATGCAAGGGTCATAAAGGTAGGAGCAAGAAAACCTGGGCTTAATGTACCTGCACCCTAGTTTGATAACAAGCAGTGAAATATTTAGAAAAGTCCTTGCTCATATTTGATGGAGCATCTATTGTTTGCCTACATTTGGATTTGAGTGAATTACATGAGCATAACTGTAAAGGAGTTCATATAGGGATGTCCACTTGAATGTAGCTGTGTAGATGGAGAGAGGGTAGCAAGTGAGCCTGTTCTCCTCCTAGCTTTTGTTTTCCATCTTGGCTTTATCTTTCCTGGCAACAGTAACTGTGATAAAAGAGACCTCTCTAAGCCTAATGAGGAAATAAACTAGAGAATGAAACCAGAGGGAATATGAATAGCACTGGGGACCAATACAGATTTCCATTAGGTGCCTTCAGAGTTGCTTGACTCAATTATTGGATTTTCTTATGAGACGTTTAATTGTATTATTATTATTTTCTGGTACTGGGAATCAAACTCAGACCTTGTGCCTGCCAAGCAGGCACTGTGCCACTGAGGTATCTCCCTGGCTTAATTAAGAAAAGTAGAAATAAAATTTAACAGAATGGCCAAGCTATAGTACTGAAAAAGATGTCCTTATTTATAAGTTGAAGAAATAACCCTTTTAACCTCCTAATTTCTGAGACCATGCTGAAGGGCAAAAGATTAATCATAGATTATCTATTGTTAGATCATATGCCCGGTTGTTACAAAAACTTCTCAGCAAAAAATAAGCTAAGGAAAATGCTAATTTTGAAGAAATACTGAATAGGCCATTCCATAATAACAGCAATAAAAATTAAAGTATGAACATAAGCATCATTAACAATATACCTTTCTAACTGGAACAATTGGTAGAATACTATTTTGAAAACGAATCTAGCATTCAAGAAGTTGAGAGAGAAGCTGTGTGTATAGATGCAGTTTTATTGGGCCTGAGTATCCTCTATGCCAGAGAGTGCTGGCAATGGAATTTCTTAATTTCAAAGGGAAACATTTTAAATTCAGGGACAGAGATTTATGAATTCTCTCTTAATGGAGTTTGTTATTTATTTTTCTACTTAATGTCAGTTTTAAATGTATGTTAGTATGACCATGAAAAGAATCATTGGTGTATGAAATTAAAATACTTATTTTCATTCTACAGTCTAGATTCTTCTTTTTATTTTTTTAAATGCTTAAGAAGAAAGCCAAGCAGGGCACGGTGACATGTGCCTATAGTTTTTGCTACTGGCATAGATTAAAAACTGGTGGTCAAACTAATGCCAGCTGAATTAAATCACCGTGGTGCTGAATGTAGATGTTACACCTGAGGAAAGTTGCCAGCATAAATAGAGATGTGGAGAAGAGAGGCATTGAGGCATTGTGGGTTCTCCTACGTGTTGCTGTTTGAGCCATTGGTTCTCCTGGAGAAGTTCTGGTCCTTACATCAAGCATTGCTTCCTGGCTCCGGAGGGAAAGATGTGTGCTGCTTGATCTCCAGGATGAACTCCACGCTGGCTTCCTGGCATGTACTCGACTGTGCTTATTGTTGGAAGAGCTCAGGGCCTCCGTGTCACTGAGGATGGCTGTGGTACTTTTCAGGACAGCCCTGATCTTTGTTTTGAGCGTGACTTCTAGGCTCCAGCGTAGAACCCTCAACCTATCAGCACAGCACCTTCACACCACTGGCATAGACTTCCTAGCTTCCACTGCTGACCTTTGGGCCTTCCCAGCATGGATCTGTAAAATAGACTGATGTGAGTTCTTCTTGTGGGCTCCAGACCTCCAGTTGGACTTGTGGGAGGCATTGTCATGAGCTCTGGGTCTTCATCTAGACTCATATAGGACATTGCTGTGGGGTTCAGGCCCTTGGTTGAATATTCTATATCTTTGGTGATGTGGATAGATTTCCTGCACTTTGTGTTAACTCTGAGTGACCATCATAAAATAATATTATAAATTCCATGTCTTGATTTTAATTGTTCTCTGCACAACCCCTCACTACATCAGCTACTTAGGGAGCTCAGGCATGAAGATTCCTTGAGCCCATGAGATTGAGGTCAGCCTGGGCAACACAGGAAGACTTCATTTTTAAAAGAGGGTGAAGAAAAAGAAAATAATTTAAGAAATAAAAAATGCAAATTTTGGGAGGAATACATTATAGATGTAGATGTCTGTCAAAAAAATACACACCAGATAAATTAGATGATATTTGATGATATTTGATCAGTGTATATGTATTTGTGAGGAACTAAAAACTTTCATCATATTTCATAGTTTTCAAACATTTTCACATGTTCTCTTAGTTTTTTTCGAGAGACTCATAAGTATGCATTATAATTCCATATGAAGAAACTGAATATGTTTTGACCAAACTCATAGAACTAATGACTGGAATACTGAATGAAAATCTGGTTGTTTACTCCATCTAATGGTCTTCTTAATATTCTTTACTTCTATAAATACATTGCTTTAAAAAGCTCTACTTATGAATGAGCCAACTTTGCTTGTGAGAACATATGAATTTTTCCAGGGATGCTTTGAAATATCTCTAGTGTGATATAAAAACATTTTTTCATTTAGCATGGTTTTGCAGAGATAAATATTTTCTGAAAGCAAATCTTACCAAATTATTACTATTTTCATAGTTAAAGAAACAATAGACATCAATATTTGCTGTATTGTGGTAGCAATCTATGTAGACCACCTGCCTAAGGGCAGACGTAACACTTACACCCTTAGTCCTATCCAGAACTATGCCAAACCAGTCAAAGGACTGATTTAGTAATCACACATTCTTGATTACAGCACCACACACTATATATCCAGTTATCTTTGAAAAAGCCCCCTCACCCATAACTGTGTGAGGCTTTGGGGGGACATTCAGATCCAAGCCATAATGAGATTCAATGAAAACAAGAGGAAAATGACTGGTATTGAAGTTTTGAAGTCTCTACCTATTTAGTGGAAACATGGATATAAACATTTAGACTACAAATTTAAATGTCATTTGAGACTTATGAACAGCCTTTTGATACCTTACCTTTGTATACTAAAGTTTGAACTCTTTATGTTGTTAGGCTTTAGGAAAAGCATAGACAGTTGATTTCACAGATTTCATTTTACCCAGTAGTTTGAACATCTACCCTGGAAAACCTTTAATCAGAACCACTAAAAGTAGGTCAAATTTATCAGTTTCAGTTTGACCACCTGATTTTGAACTGTTTTATTTGGTGATAAAAGCATAGTTAATGAATAATTTCACTAAAAGGACCAAGAAGAAAGTAATACAAAAAGTAAATGACTAGAATGGCAACCAGGGAGCTGCTGGAGGTATCAGTGTGTCACATGTGGTTGGCCTGCTACTATAGGAAATACTTCACTTTCCACTGAGTATCCCTAAGAGAAGTTTTAGTCCATGGCTGGTTGGTATCTGCAGAAATGAAGCATTTATGGTCCACGTTCTGCTGTGAGACTTACAGATTCAGAAGCTTTGCATTTGTGGCAGCCACATTGGAGTTTTTCAGTCCTGTTCTGTCATTTTGGCCTGTGATGTGGATACTTACAACACCTGGGCCAGAAATCTTTCAATCTTTGATTTTTCTGTCTT
The DNA here is from genome assembly GCA_004027295.1 of Dolichotis patagonum. NCBI lineage: Eukaryota > Metazoa > Chordata > Mammalia > Rodentia > Caviidae > Dolichotis > Dolichotis patagonum. The sequence continues at coordinate 19,055 of PVJX010009491.1, forward strand.
CTCTATTTCCAAGTCTAATCTAGGCTCAGTTAAGATCATACTAGAATCAGTTGATTCTACACCAGAAATGTTTCCCATATCTTCTGCCACTGCTCTAATTCACACCTTGTTACCAGAGATACAGCACAGCCTGAACTCGAGTCAAACCTGACTTTTGAGCCTCACCCACCAGAATTCTGACTTTGAGCTAGCTACTTTCCATGCCTCATTTTTCTCAGACAGAAAATGAGGTAAGAGTAAGTACCTATTTTGTGAGGTTGTCTTGAAGATGAAATGAGTAAATACAAGTGTAGTGTTTTGTGTTCATTCTCAGAACCTGTGTTACATAATGGACTCCTAACTGGTTTTCATTTCCCTAGTATTTTTTTACAAGTCATTTTTACTATTGCTGTCAGAGTTGTTTTATGAAAGTGCTGTTTGGATTCCATTACTCTCATGATTAAACACATATATGCGCATGTGCGTGCACACACACATACACCAGCAGCAGCAGCAACACAAAAGCCCTGTCATGGCATCTCATCACCTAGGGGATAACATTGGTGTGTTATGACCACTGCAGCATTTACAGCTGTCTTTCCCTACCTTGACCTCATGTCCCTTTGTGCCCAGTTGTCAGCCTATCCTTCTGTCCTCACTCTGCTTCTCACGCTTCTGTGTATGCCAGGAAGTTTTAGGTTTCTGTCTGCCTTTGACTGCCTTCAATTTGGAAAGAATGTCACATCTCCTATCTTCTGCTTATTCACCAAATCAAACTTTATTCCTTCACTTCTCTCCTTCATATTGTTTATCTCATTGTGTTCTTCTCTTAAAAGAGTTCACTGAGTTGTTTTCTTGCCTTTGCCACTATTGCTTTCTAACTTTAGGAATGTAAGGAACTTGTGCGTTGTGTATTTGCAAGTGTTTAGGAAAAAAATGCTGAATTGATAAAGTAATTATAGCTTAATTAGCTCTTGCCCATTTAATAGAAACCTCATTTGTGAATCCAGGGTCCATTTCCAAATGTCTTTTCATTTTAGCTTGTGGGTCACTCAGCAGGGATCAGTACACAGCATGATGTTGGAATTAGATAAATACATCTGCTTTGAGTTCTATCTCCAATTGGTTAGATTCTTAGGCAAGTTGGCTGTTTTGTTTATAGAAAATCATGAAATAAAAAGATGTCAATCCATGAGGCATCAGTCATCTGAATGGGCAGAAAAGAGTTTGGTCAGGTATACTTTGTTTGGTATTTTTTGGTACTAGGAATCAAACTCAGGGCCTCATGCTTGCCAGGCAGGCACTGCACTGCTGAGCTACATCCCCATGCCTGTTCAGGTACTCTTGAGATGAAGGGAGAGGACCTTGAGCCTCCTGCACAAACTTTGCCTCTTGTTAAGTTTTCTTGTTTTTATGTTATGACACATTGATAAATCCAGGTAAATTATGAGATGTCACAAATGATATATTATCAATAAAGTCCTGGAATTGCTGTTTTCTTCTAATAGCAGAAATTTGGGCATCCCTGAACTGTTGTCATTCCTCTTCACTACACATCTTGAATGGATATGGATGGTTATTTAGGCCCAGAGGTGGCCTGAACCATGGCCTCCAAGATATCTTTGTTATAATTCCTTTTTTTTTTTGAAATAGGATTTATTGAGATAAAGAAAGCTTCTGTCTGGGACGAACAAAAAGGGGACTGGAAAATGGGTTGCCTGTCAACCCTATTTCTAAAGGGTATTTATTAAGCAAAGCCACAAGGTGAAGCTTAAGGTGTTGGTTACATTTTTCTCATTGCTGGGACAAAATACCCGACATCCAAAGTTAAAGGGGGAAAGGTCTATTTAGCTCAGTTTGTGGGGGTTTCAGTCCATATTCTGCTGGCTCCTAAGTAGAGTGGCACATGGCAGAGAAGCAACAGTGATGGCCAAAAACAGCAAAAGCAACAAGAACAAAAAGGGAGGAACATGGAGAGAAGACTCTTTCTGTCCCCATAATTACCCTGTCCTGGGATAATTATGAATATAGCCAACATGGTTTTCTACAAGGAGGAGCCAGTAATACCCTTCCATAAAGAGGAGAAGGAGAATATCCAGGCAATTTCAGTATCTGATATGCTATTAACTTATCATCCAATATCTTGAACAGCTGTTGAGATATTAACAGAAGGATCAGGAATGTACATACAACATTCAACTTTTACAATTATACAAGTATCCCCTTGTGCTGCTGTTAGAAGTCTTATGCCATCCAATTCTGAAGGATGGCTCACTTCCTTAATTTTACTTTTTTCATTCAGGAGAGAGAAACTAATTTCAGTGTGATTTAAGGCTCATTGAGTATAGTTAGTTAAGACCCAATGTGTTACATGACATCTTCTAACCCTAGGGAAGGGATAAGAATAGAAGCCAAATAATCATACCAGTGAAACACACTTCTCAACCATCGATGCTGTAGGCAAGGATAGTTTACAGGTTTGTCAATACTTTTGACACTTACTGAACTGTGCAAATCCCAGTGTGCATCTTCCTATCCATCCAAGGAGTAACCAGGGTTGCAAATTGGTTCTATAGAATGAATAAGAGCAATTGGGGGCTTTCCATCTAATTCCAGGGTGATTAAACCAATTTGTTGCACACCAGTCTTCAGCTTGTAAAGCTATTGTGTGTATACATTGCTTTAAGGATGTCTATCCCAAGTATTTAACAGAGTTAGGCCAATGAGAATAGGAGTGATTTTTCTATTCCCAACATAAAGGGCCCTTTCTACTGAGATGTCCTATGGTGGGGGTTAACCACAGCTAATCATCCTATATCTGCAAATAGCCATCTTGATATCTATGTTGTTGACTCTCAGGATAGGGCCCTTACTTTTATTTAATAGAGGTCCTACCAGAGCCTTTACAGAGGCCTCAGTGGCATTGTTAGAACTAATTCTATTATGTCCAGGATCATTAAGAATATAGTTTATAGGCCACTCAGATAGCTTGTAATGGTGGGCTGAACTATGAACCATTGAACTCTTTCACAACTCATCAATATAGTCTTGTAGTTTATTCTAATCATCTCCTTGGAGTGGAGATGCCCACCAAAGAAGTCCAAATGTGCCTTACAAGAGGAGCAGGTCACATATCCAACAAGATGTTTGTTGTAATGACCTAAGAAGGAAAGGGAAAAGTCGAAGATTCATCCTCAGGCTAAATGTGTTTTGGTCCTATAAATGTGCTGTTTTTGGAAATAGCATCCTCTGGTTTCACCCAGAAGTCAGTTCTTTCCACTGTTCTCAAGTTCAGTATCCCAAGGGAGACTTGCCCAGATACTAAGCCAGGAGATGGTTTTATGTGTGTTCTGGTTAGGCAGAATCCAGTGTCTCATCTGACCCAGAGATGAAGTATGTGTCCCTCATCTAAGATGACTTTCTCTGTCGTTGATGTTAGCAAATGCTCATTTTCTATGGGATTAACTTGTTGCACAGGAGGAAAAGGTTGGAACAGTTGGAAGTTCTTTTTTCTCTACTCTTATGTGCCTCCAAAAAAGGAAAGTACAATGTGGCAGGAAAAGATTAGAAGTAAGGCCAGAAAAAAGAAGTCTTCTTTTGTCATGCTTACAGTGAGTTATAGCAACAGTTTGCCCTTGAGTTGTCATTCTCAGTTTGGAAAGGTGAGAATGGGGAATCTCAAGAGCTAAGGTTGCCTCCTCACCAGTGAAAGAGAAGACCAGAAAGGAAACTGAGGCTCAACATTTCCTTTAGAGTGTAGAGGAGGATCAGGGCCAGTTGCTCCAGTGAAACCTCTCCTCTAGGTTTTAAGAATGGCAACTGACTTAACATCCTTTAACTGGTGGGAGGAGTCCCCTGTTTTCTTATACAGGTATGTATGTTTTTCTAAGTATGAACTAGATTTTATTTAAAAAGGCCCATTTTATACCTTTTTATATAAAAAGGTGCATTCCATTAGGGAATGCTCTAATATTATGTTTCCCTAGCACTGCTATCTAAGAGAGCAAACCACAGAAGTCGAATAAGTCAAACAGGTAAAACAAAGAACACTAATAAATTCAGCAACTAAGTCCAAATACAACATACACAAAACCATAATAAAATGTCACATTGAAGAAGCATCACGACCTTATAATTTTCCCATGTTTCCAACTTAAATTTATCATCATTTTAATGAAGTTATATAAGAGACAAAGCATGACCAATTGTAAGCAACGGGCAAAGACATAACATCCTGAACTTTTTGATTATCTAAGTGAGTCATAATCTGGGTCTAGAAACAAAAACAAACTTAGACTCTGTCCAGTTATCTCAGTGGAAGCCTTTCAAATGATAGAGGGGAATGAAACTCCCAACCTTCTAGATTTCTTTTTTTTAAATCTTTTTTTATTTTAAAGAGAATAAAACAAAACAAAACAGAACAAAGCAAATCAGAATAGAACAATGCAAGCAACATAGAACTTCAAAACAAGACAACAGGAAATCAGCAGTGGCTAACATAATGTCTTCTGTTTTCTTCAAAATAGTTGTCCATATCTTCACACACAATAATATCAAACATAACAAAATAGTATAAAACCAATCAAAAGAATGAAAGCATTACAGGACTTCAACACCAGATAATAGGTAATGAACAATGGTTTCTATAATGTCTCATTTTCTTCAAAACAGTTGTCCATACTATCATACATAATAAAATCAAACAAAACACAACAGAATAAAACCAATTAAACAAACGAATGAAAACATTATAGGACTTCAAAACAAGATAATAGGAAACCAACCATGAATACCATAATACATCCCATTATGTTCACAATAGCTGCCCATACCATCAGACACAGTAAAATCTAATAAAACAAGACAGAACAAAACCAAGCCTAACAAAATTGTGAAAACAATACAAGAGTTTAAGGCAAGACAGTAAGAAGTTAACAATGTCACTACCTTCTTCTCCCAGGTGTTTGCTCCCCTATCACTTTTATAATATACATTGTGCTTTCTTGATCCCTCAAACTCCTTCTGTTTTTTTATGCTAGGGTTCACCTGTACGAGTTCAAACTGTTTCACCCATGAACATGATCTCCAGTTGTATCCATTTACCTACAAGAGCTTCAAGATTATTCTACTTTATAGTTGGGTAGCTTTCCATGGTATGATAATACCATATCTTTCTTATCCATTCTGTGGTTGATGGGCATGTTACCCTTGCTTTTTTTCTGGTCTCCTGTTGTATGGAGCAATTGTTTTCTCTCCTTTGATTTTCAGTCTATAAATTTCCTTTCAAGTTAAATGTGTTTCTTTTTTATTTTTAAAAATTTTTTTTTATTAATTTGAAGGTAGTAAAATACAACAGAACAGGATGGAATAAAGCAAGTTGAGACACTATAGTGAAATTGGTACAGAACTTCACAGCAGGTTACTGGGATAACACTAATAGCTACCATAGCTACCATCGTTATCTTCTTCACAATAGTTCTTTCAATCAGGTATAGCAAAATCAAAGGAAATACAGAATATTATAGAACTTATCAAAACAATATTGAATAGAGCAATACCATTAATCAGGACAAAACAAAATGGTGATAAAAATATTTGCCTTCAAAGAGGTGATAGAAGGAAATCCCACTTATTTGCTATATTACCTATGGTCAACCTCCCAAGAGATGATGCTCAGATCTCTGGCTCCCACTTGCTAACGGGTGTGGGTGGGTGGGATGTTTGATTCTCAGCCCATGCACTGGTAGACTCACACCACTTACCAGGGCGGCAGGCTGGTTGCTCAGTTTCTCAGCACCCTAAGTTCCAACACGGTGTGGATCTCAGGAGACACTGCTGCTTCCCACCCTGGGGTGGCTGCAGCTTGCCAGACCATAGCCACTTACCAGGGTGGCAGGCTGATTGCTTGGTTTCCCAGTGCCCTAAGTTCCAACATGGCGTGGATCTCAGGAGATGCTGCTGCCTCTTGCCCTGGGTTGGCCAAGGCTTGCAAGACCACAGCCACTTACCAGGGCCGTAGGCTGGTTGCTCGGTTTCCCAGTGCCCTAAGTTCCAACATGGTGTGGATCTCAGGAGATGCTGCTGCTTCTTGCCCTGGGTTGGCCAAGGCTTGCCAGACCATAGCCACTTACCAGGGCAGCAGGCTGGTTGCTCAGTTTCCCAGCACCCTAAGTTCCAACATGGCCCCTTCTGGATTTCTGAAATGCTGAGTTCATGTTCTCCAAAATTGAGGAATGAATTCTAGGCACAACGGAGGTTAAGAGTAGAAAGAATTTATTGAAAGAAATAAAGCTTCTGTCTGAGAGGGACAGAAGGGGGATGGGAAGTGGATTGCTCCAATAATTCCTGAGAACTGTGATATTACCTCATAAAGCAAATTTGGAAAATGTGATTCAATTAAAAACTTTGAGATGTGGAGATTTTTCTGGATTATCTGGATAGATCCTAAATGTAATCACAATTTTTCTCATAAGAGAGAGGCAGACAGAAATTTCACTATGGAAGGAAATGTGATAGTGGCAGTGGGACGTGAATAACAGGCTGTAGGCAACCTGCAAAAGCTAGAAAGACAGGAAATGGGTGCTTCTCGAGAGCTTCTGAAGGAATTGGCCCTTCTGACACCTCATGTTAGCCCAGGGAGACTGATTTTGGACTTTTGGCCACCAAAACTGTAAGAATAAATTTGTATTCTCTAAATACCTAAGTTAGTGGTAATTTGTCATAGCAGTCCTAAAAAAGTGAATACACTCCTTATTAATGACTGTGTATAATTCTAGATATATCAGTGGGACATCAGCATCCCATATCTATGATGTCTACATTTCTTTGTTTGTTTGTTTGTTTTTAGCAGTGCCCTGAGACTATCTTGGGATAAAGTTGGAAGAGGTAGAACTGGAAGAGGAAGGAATAGCTCTCGAGATCAAATATGAGTGGAGTAAAGGAGTAATATTGTATGGTTGTAGTGAAAGCTTTGAACAAGAATGCAAAAGAAATTAATAAAATATAATCTAAAGAAGTAAAAGAAGGAAGGTATTATGGTTTATATTATCTAGATGTCCCCCCAAAGCCTGACGTGGTTATAGTTGGGGGGTTTTGAAGATAGCTGGGTTAGAGTGTGTGAATGTGGAGTAAGGGTGTGATACTGGGATTAAGGATGTAGATAATGGAGGCACCACCGTAGGTACCTGTGGAACCAGTCAATAGGCTTGTAGCCTGGATGGAATATCAACGGAGGGAAAGAAGGCAGGCCTGCCACTGCTGCTCACTGCTTTGGCTGTTTGCTGCCTTCCTGCCAGCCATGCTGTGATGTCTCCTCTGCCATGCCCCTCTGAATGCCACACCACTGTTGTGGAACTAGCCAACTATAGAGTGAAGCCTCTATAAACTGTGAGCTGAAGTAAACTTTTCCTCCTTTGAGTGTTGAGTATTTTTTTTTAGTGACAAGAAAAGTAAGACGGAAGGGATTAAAGGGGAGCAGGAAATCAAATGAGGGGAATAGAGAAGAAAAGAAGGGACCAGGGGGTACAATTTGTCTGTATCAACTTGCTCCGTGAATAGTTTGTGACAAGTGGCTTCTGTTTGGGAGGATCGATTACTCCAGGCTGGACCTCTGGGAGCAGAGAGACCTGCCAGAGGTTGACGCTGTTCCTTCTCCACTGCCGGGCAGGGCGTCACATGCAGCTTGCTGTGGCTCCTTCTGTCTTCAACTGCTGTGTCTGGAATTACTCCACATCCAAGAGTCTCTCCAGTTTCCCTTTTAAATAGATTTATAGAGGAAAAGATACAGCATATGTTTTTTTATTTCACCAAACCTAAATATTTTTCAAAACACTCATGGTTGAGTCCTTTCTAAAAAAAAAAAAAAAAAAAAAAAGAAACCATAAAAACCAAAACCCAAACAAAAAAAATATGGATCCTGACACTACAAGATAAAAAGGTCACCAAAAGGTTTTGTTTTTTTCTCAAAAATAGAAATGTTAGGGGAGCTAAAAGATAATGGTGCTACTCAACAGAGTGCAGAGGGGACTGACTATGTGCACAGTTTGTGGACGCCTGTCTCAGGAATGTTCTGTAGGACTAAAGTGCCTCTTTGGGGAACATTTCAATAGCAAGCCCATTCGCGGTTTTTGGTGGTCTCAAACTCTTGTATGAAGCAGAACCTGTTACTTTGCTGAAGATTCAAGGGAAGCTTAAGTATGTGAAGAGAAAGAGAAGCTGGCCTGTCTCTTATTGCTCCTTCCTGTGGGCACAAACACTACCCAGGCAGCTCCTTAATGAACTACCGGGGGTGCTGACAGGTTACTGAAATTTAATGGTAACTGCCAGGTTAATGGGCCAATACTAACACTAATTAAGACTGTCTTAAATAAAGCCTTTTTTTCTTGAGAATTTTAGAAGTCCAATTAAAAGAAATCAGAGCAGGTTTTTTTGAAAAGTAGTTTTTAAAATGACTGTGTTCTTAAAGTAGTTCTCTGTTTTTGAGTGACCTCCTTGCCTGTCCTAGATAAAAGGCTTACTGTGTGACAGTTCTAGTGAAGACGTGCCCAACTTATTAATGCTTGCTTCATATCTCATTTATATGTCCTACTAAAATCTCCTGGCCTGAGCTTTCACACTGCCTTCATTTGAATGCACCCTTATATGCATGGTCAGCACTGGGGACCTGTTTGGTTTTAGGAAGGTTTACAGATTGTCTTTGCTGAGGAGACCACTCTCTGTCCTGCCTTCTGATTGTTTTACCTGTCGCTCTTGACCAACAGCTACATGTGTCAAAAAAGTGACATTCTGTGAACAGAAAAGCCAGTTTGGGGGTGGCTGTTCATTACCTCAGAGCTATGAACTTCGGCCTGTATAAACCTCAAATTGTTAATCTCCAATGCCCTTCTCACTGGTTAGTGTTACATTGGTGTGGTTCTCACAACTCAAACCACTTCTCTAGTAAGATGTTATTTATGGTCTCAGAGTCCTAGGTTTTATTTGGGTCAGCCTGAGTAGCTAGGACACTGTTAATATGGGACTGGAAGGCACTTCCAAGCTTGTGAAAATTCTTGCCTTCTTGGCACCTAAACTGTGTCACCTATCCCAAAAATGCTTGAGCAAAAGTGCCACAGTTCTCATTGTTTGTCATAGACAGTGCTGGGGATGCTCTAGATTCTTCCTCTGCCTTGGCCTTGCGTCCACTACTCATGTGGCTTTTGTGCTTCCTGTCAGTTAGACCTAATAAATGTTCCTGTAAGACCTCTTCACCTCCCCTTGCTTAGTCATGTTCCCCGGAGGTTGCTAAGGAAGTTACTGTTTATCCCTCTTTCTCCTCCAGTTGTTCTGACATCCATATCTGATGATTTCACTTAGCTGATTGAAATCTTACAGTGGCCATGAATACTCCAGAATGAAGTTTAGAATCAAAAAATATAAGGGCTTTCAAAATGGGCTCATGTCTCATCTTCCTTCTGACCAGCCACAATGCTAGCCAGTTTCTTGACTGACCATGCATTTTAAGTCTCCCTCTCTGCACACATTATTGCTGCTCAACATTATTTTCTGCCTAACTCATTATCATTCTCCAAATTTGTAACCCAAACTTCCTCAGTCCAATGTCCCTTTTCTGGGACACTGTTGCATATTAACTTAGCCCTTTTAATTATTATTTAGTTGTTTTAAAATTACAGTTCCTAATATATTTTAATTGAACAGTAAAATAAGTTTTTGTGTGACATTTTCATGGTATAAATAATGTCTTTGATCATATCCACCCTCCTTATCGGACTTTCTTATCTCCTCTCACTTCCTCTGGGTCTCCTTCCCCTTTCTACTCTCAAGTGCCCCTCCCCACTCCATATATGAAAAAAATACTTGTCTTTATGAGTCTGGCTCATTTCACTTAACAAGATAATTTCCAGTCCCTTCTGTCTTTCTGCAACTGGCATGACTGTACTCTTCTTTTTATCTAATACTTTAATATATACCATATTTTCTTCATTCATCTATTGATAGGCATGTAGAATATTCCATAACTTGACTGTTGTTGTAGTGCTTCAATAAACAAAAGGGTGCAGGTATCTCTATTGTGTGCTTTAATTCCTTTGAGTATATATCCAGGAGTGGTAGAGTTAGCTTTATCATATTGTAGTACTATATGTAGTTTTTTTGAGAAACCCCCATATTGACTTCCATAGTGGCTGTACTATTTTACATTACTACTTAACAATGTACAAAGATTCTTTTTACTCTGTATCCTCATCACAATCTATTTTTTGTTTTCTTGATAATAGACATTCTCAGTGGGGTGAGATGGAATCTCAGAGCAGTTTTAATATGCATTTTTCTGAAGACTAAACATGTTGAGCATTTAAAAATATAATTACTGGCCATTTCTTTTTAGAACTGTCTAGCTCATTTGCTCACTTACTGATTAGATTACTTATTCTTTTGGTGTTAAATTTATTAAGTGGTTTATATATTGTGGGCAATAATCTTCTATCAGATAGTGGACAAAGATTTTCTCCCATTTTGTAAGCTGCCTCTTCATTTCATTGATTCTTTCCCTTTGTTGTGCAGCTTTTGAATTTGATGTTACTGCATTTTTCAGTTCTTGCCATTTCCTAAGATATTAGAATGCTGTTCAGAATATCATTTCCTATTCTATTATCTTGAATCATTTCTTCTAGTAATTTCAAAGTTTTAAGGTTTTTCATCTATTTTGAGTTTTTAAAAGTTTTCAATCAAGCTTTTAATGAAAAAGATTATAAAATAAGTTTCTTATAACTGCAAATTAAAACTACTTATTTCTGAATGAAGAGATAAGTCATCAGTGAATCACTTTTTTTGTGACACTGGAAGTCTGCATACTTGCAGCTTCAACCTGAATTTATCCAAATTCTTGAGGATGGTGACAATGGCAGTGGCCAGTACAGGACAGCAATCCCAGAGTCCTGCTCCTTGTCTGGGAAAGGCGTAATAGATCATGATCCCTCTTCCAGTTCCAATGAAACAAAACAACTATAATCACATCCCTTCCCCTCCACCGAGGTACTAGCAAGTGGGCCATTGCCCAACCAAGAGCCCTCAGAAGGGCAGGGGAAAGCAGGTGATGGATAGGCTACAGAGCGGGAATCCTCAGCATATGACACCAAGGGGGCCTGTCAAGTGGAGTAGGGGTATCACTGGGGACCCTCCATGTCCCAAGTGAGGTCTGTTATGCAGCATTTGAGGTCAATAAATTACAGCAATAAATAGCAAGGTGAGGTAGAGTAAGGGTTTCCTGGTAGAAAATTAAATCGAGTGACTGAAGCTGGGGGCATCCTAGGAAGGGAGTCCTGGCTAGCCTCAGTTCCAACAGTTGCCACCCATCCCTAGTTTGGAATGTCAGACTGAGGCTCTGGTCAGGTCTGTCTTCATTCCTCGGGTTGATTTTTGTACAAGGTTGTAGTTAAGGATCTAGCTTCAATTTTCTACATGTGGATGTTCAGTTTTCCCAACACCATTTGCAAAAAGACTGTCTTTTCTTTAACATGTGCATGTTTTTGGCTGCCTTGTCAAACATAAGATAGTGGTAGATGCATAGGTTTATTTCTAGGTCTTCTATTTATGTTCACATGTCTATTTTTAATACTATGCTCTTTTTGTTATAGTGGCTGTATAGTATATTTTGATGCTTCTGGTATTATTGTTTTTGCTTGGAATTGCTTTAGCTATTCAAGTTCTTTGGTCTTTGATAAAATATGAATTTTAGAATGTGTGTCTCACAGGTTATGGCAGATTGTATTTTTATTTTCATTTGATTCTAAAAATTTTTAAAATTTCCTCTCTAATTTCTTCAGTGATTCATTACCCATTCAAAATTGTATTGTTCAATCTGTATGTGTTTGTTTATTTTCTGTAGTTTCTCTTGCTGTTGATATTTCCATTCTTTTGTGGACTGATTATATGCAAGAAATTATTTCAGTATTTTGTATTTGTTAAGATTTGCTTTGTAGCATAAACTATAATCTGTTTTGAAGAAAATTCTGTATACTGATGAAGAGAATTCTGCAGCTGTTGGATGCAGTATTCTGTAGGTGTCACACTAAGTTCATTTGATCTATAGTGAAATTTAACTTTGATGTTTTTTGGACTGGATGTTTATTGATTGCAGTGTGTTATTGAAGTAATCCAATGTTATTGTATTGGGTACAATCTCTTGCTTTATGCCCTGTTCTGTTTGTTTTATAAAATTGGGTGTTCTGTTTGGTTCATGTATTTTTACAATTGTTGCATTCTCCTTATGGACTGTTCCCTTTATCAATGTGTAGTGACCTCATCTTTTCTGGCCAGTTTTGATTTGAAGTTTGCTTTGTCAGACATGAATATAGCTGCTATTCTTACTTTTAGATTACATTTGATTAGAATATAATTCTTTATGTTTTTACTTTTAGCTTGTATGTCTTTGCTATGAGGTGAGTTTCTTGTAGTCAGCAAAGAGTTGGGTTGTATTTTTAACACAGCCCAACTAGTCAGCTAGTTTGTGTCTTTTAATTGCATAATTTAGACCATTTATATTCAGAATTATTATTGAAAGATGTGCACTATTTCCCATTCTTTGGTTGTTTTTCTTCTGATTGTTATGAATAATCAATGTTTGTTTCTCTCTTATTTATCTTAGAGACTTGATGGTTTACTGAATTAGTGATATTTGAGTCTTTCTTAGTTTTCATTTACTTTTCTAGGAAGATTTATGCTTTCTTGTGCTGCTATAATTGTTTGTCTTGGTTCCTCTTCTCTATGTAGGATTTTAAAAGAATCCTCTGTAGTGCTTATCTTGGGAGGTCTTTATTTTACCTTGGTTCTGAAAGATAAATTTGCTGGATATATTATTCTTTCTTTCAGGGTTTGAAATTCATAATTCCATGCCCTCCTATTCTGTAGAGTTTCTGCTGAGAAATCTGCTATTATTCTAAGGTGTTTGCCTTTATAAATGACTTGTCATTTCTCTCTTTCAGCTTTTAATATTCTTTATTTATTTTGTGCTTTTAGCAGTTTAACTGTAATATGACATGTAGTGGGTTTTTTGTGGTCTATTTGGGGGTTCTAAATGTGTTGTACTTGGATACCACTATTTTTTCCCAAGATTTGGGAAAATTTATGCTATTATATCACTAAGTTTTCTGTGATTGTAGTCTGTATCTTAGCTCCTTCATCTAAATGAATTATTCATAGATTTGACCCCTTCTTCATTTCTTGTAGTTTTATATGTTCTGTTCATAATTTTGGTTTTCTTTATTACTGTCTGAATGTGATAATTCATCAGTATTGTCTTCAAGCCCTGATATTTTTTTTTCTGTTTGATCCAGTCTAGTGAAGAGACCTGAAAGTGAGCTTTTTATTTGACATTCAGTTCTTCATTTCTGAGATTTCTGTTAAGTTCTTTTTCAGACTCTTTTTTTTCTTTATTGAATTGCCTTTCATATCTTCTGTTGACTTCCATAAATCATTAAACTGTTTATTTGTGTCCTCACTGAAGTTATTAATAATTTCTAAAATCACTCTTTTGAATTATTTTTTAGCATTTAATCCCCTTTTTTATCTTCAGATTTAGTCAGTGAAGACTTATGAACCTTTGAAGGAGCCATGTTGCCTTGTTTTGTATTTCTTGTGCTTCTGTGTCAAGATTTGTACATGTGTTTGGATGGATATCTCTTCTTTTTTTTTGTGAGGGTTTTTTTTCATTGAGCAGCCTTCTCCTGAGGTCTCCATTCCTAGTAATGGTTAGAGAAGAAAAAACAAACCATGGTAGCAATTGACAACATACGAGAAAACCAGATACAGACATATGGTAAAAACAAATTAAACCAATGACTACCTTTAAAATAACAATGTAAAAAGTGAAGAGCAAAAATGATATTAAACTAACTTAAAAGAAGAAAAATTAATAAAGATAAAAATAATCATAAATGATGGAAAGGCATGGCAGAAGAAACCTGCTTACCTGGTGGCAACCAGGAAGTCATGAGATAACCAGACAGCAAGGCACAAGGGACAAGACTGATTAGTTCCCCAGGTCTTTCCCACATGACCCACACCCTTCAACTAGATCTCAGTGGGTTTCTGTTACCTCTCAATAATGCCATCATTTTTTCATCTAGGACTTGCTCAGCTGGCTCTAAATCCTGTGAATTAATCCACTTGATGAAGTGAGAACCCTCATGATCCAGTCACTTTTCAAACCTCCATCAGCTGACAGATAAAATTTCAATCCAATGAATCTTGGAGAAAAGGGTACAATTTAGATCCCAAGCATAACAGGCTCCCAAAGAAGACACAGCCTCACCTCTTTAAAGGCATTTGTTAAAAGGCAGTTTGGGCTGCCACTTAACAATTTATTTTTTTGAATACAGGATGACAAAAATTTCATCTTGTTAATTTTTTAAAGATAATATAAAAGGGAATATAGAAATGAAAATTTTGTCAAACTTATAGACTATTTTCTGCTGTGTTGCTCTGAGTATCTTTGAAAAGGACGGAGGTAGTTGAGCACAGGGGACAGTACTGGAATGAGAAGTGTTAGTCCTCAGCCTTCAACTAGTCTATGCCGCGGTACTCCCAGACTCAGACCCTGTCCCCCTGCAAAACTTCATATAGCTGAACTCTTTTCCTATCCCTATGTTTAAACCACTGTTCTTGTTTGTTTCTTTTTTGTTTTGTTTGGGTGTTTTCCTCCACCTGGTTAAATGTACTTGTTGCTGGCTGTGTTTCAAGCCGTCTGGCTATCACATGGAGGCTTTCCCAGCCTGAGATCCAGTCTTCCACGACCCAACCACAGGGGTGTTTCCTCTTAACCCATGATTTTGGGTTTTCAGTCCCTACTTATGTGGGTCCAAACTGCTTTCTGGAGAGTTTGCCATCTGCCTCCTTAGGCAGTAGTAGCTGTTACATCCTGAAGATTTAAAAAAGTGGGGGTTCTGTTCCCCAGTGCTGTCTACTTAGGCAAAGGAAGTCATTGAAGATGGATTCCTATTTTAGTTATATCTACATTTATCTCCCACACAGTCTCCTTAGGCAAAGGCAGAGGGGTTTTCTAAGATTTCTTTCTATCCCAATACTGCCCAAGTCCATAGGGAAATGCTAGGAATTATTACACCTGTCCCTGATCACTTGGCTAAATTCAGGTCTCCTTTTTACTTTGGCTGTATGTCTGTGCAGTAACAAAGTCAGCACTCATAAAAGTATGCTGAGATTTTTCTCCTACTGTATCACCAAAGAGGAAATCCCCCTTCCAGTGCTCACTTGCTGATGTTGCCTCTGTTACTTGGCTCATCTTTCCAAACCCCAGTATTTCTGAGTTTTACCTAGTTGTTTGCTCACTCAAGTTGCAACTCAGAGGTCTTTTAAAATATTTCTATTTCTTTGTGGTGCTGCTTACCTGTTGGTTTGGATGAATATCCTGGAATAGCTTGTGAGTGTGGCCTTCCTCTAGGCTGCCATGATCAAAAACTCGGAGTTGACTTTTTGAAACATTAGGACTCAAGTCCTAGATGAAAAATATGTTTTAATGATCTTGCCAGGAATTTAATGTTCACAGGGATTCTGAGGTCTTGTACTGGGTTCAGGGAAAGAGGGCTGTGGGAGATTTGCAATGTTTGCTGTGAATGGAGGAGGAAGGTGATAGTGTGCTTTGTACATGCGATAAGGTCATTTGGGAACTTCTCAGACAAGAAACCATTGGCTTCATATTTCTTTTTCTGATTTCTCATAATAGTTGAGCAGTGTCTTTGTCACAGTCTCATTGCTGGGACAAAGTAGCAGATATCCACAACATAAAGGAAGTTTTCATGTTTTCAGTCCATGCTTAGCTGGCTCTAAGTCATAAGTGACATAATGAAAGGGCCTACCATGAAAGAAAGCTGCTTATGTTGTGGAAGCCAGGAAGCAGAGAGAGAATGGATGAACAAGGAAGGAAGAGACACCCTTCAAGGTCTTGGCCTCAGTGCCCTTCTACCTCTTCTAACCAGGTCCCATCACCTAACAGCACACTTACCTGTAAACTTATAGGTAGATTAAATTAATCCACAGGTAAGTTTAGTGCTCCTATGATGCAATCACTTTTCAAAAACTCAACTTCTGAACACTTGAGTCTTTTGGGGCACATTCCAGATCCATAATTCTGTTTCTTTTCTTGTCTAGCAGAAAACAGTGGACTAGAAGAATAAGAGCAGTGTAAAATAAATATGTATGTGTGGTCCTTCAAGGTATATCAAAGAATTGCTATGGCCTGGTGGGCCAAATTTGATTACACAGCCTTATGATACCCTTGGACCTCAATACTGCAAGGAGACTGGTCAAGGGCAGAGAGCAGCTGAGGGAACAGTTATAATAAAAAGTTTAATTAAGGTATAAAGCTGGAAATCCTTTGTTAGTGTTAGTCTTCAGTCACCATAACATTTTAGAAACAAAACATGTCTGAGACAAAGGAGATAACTGGAAGTGGCACCAAATCCTTCATGCACTAAAATATGTATTTTTAGAAAATTCTACTCGAAGTCTGCATTCAGAGAAAACTACTCTGGTGCATGAAATTGCAGTTGCCATGACAACCAGAGGCTGCAGCCCACTGGCTCATGCTTATAAAGAAAACAAGAACTGTTGTTAATGAATGCGAACCAAGCATCACCTAATGCTAGGCCCCAAGGATATAAATTCTCTAAAACCCCTCAGTGGTGGTGAACCAATGGCACTCATGCCACAGCAGGCTGTTTGTGTTACTCAAAGTGCTGAAGGGTTCGCCATCACCATATGTTCATCTGCCTTTTGGTCTCTGTCCGTCAGTTTTCTTTAGCCAGAAGAAATGTCCTTGTCTGACATCAGGAAGAAAATAACTAACCAAGAACAGTGATTGAGTGGAAAAAATATTTTAAGTAGAGGGTTTGTTTACAACTTCAGGGTAAGGAACCCAGTCTTGCTCTGGTATTCAGGTTCTTGAAAGAGGAGGGAACAAAAGGTTTCTGACTCAACATTGCTTTCTTGCTTTGGGTCTGTGTAGGCTTAGAATTTCTTCATTGATTTTATTCAAAGCACCATAGCCTGTGTTACACTGTGGAAACTCTTCAAGTGTGGGAGCAACTGTTTACATTTAAATTTTGAATATTTTCAGTGAAGACAATAAGGTCAATGAACAATGGTTGCAGAAATCAAGTTTCTTTAGAACAGAATTTCTGTCAGTAAATGCCAACACTGTCTGTGTTGCTGTTTAACTAAGAAACCCATTTTTGACTTTTTCAGATGGCGCACATAGCTCGTTGTCAAGCAATGCTCTTGATTCTGTCTCCATCATATGCCTCCAGCCTACCCACTCCTTCTCCTTTCAGCTCCTACAATAGATCTAGCACGCTCATCTCTTGCCTGTGTGACTTCATGTTCTCACTAGTCTCTCACTACTCCTAATTTTTTTAAACATCCATTCTCTCCATAGTTAACTGGATGATTTTTCTGCATAAATTGTTTTATTTTGAAGTATCTGTAGCTCATCAGGTGATTATAAGAAACAATACAGAGATTCCATGTATCTTTAACCTAGTTTTATTTCTTATATGATTATAATGTGAGGTTGGCATTGTTATATGACATGGAACACTTCTAGCCAGGTGGACCTCCCTCTAATCCCCTTTCTTTACAATAGCTGCTTACTTTACCAGAGCTACTTTCCTCTGACACCAACTTTTCCTTAATGCCTGGAAGCCAGTAATCTGTCCTCTATTTCTGTAATTTTTTTCAAGAATGTTATTGAGATGAATTCATATAATATGTATATTTAGAACTTCTAACATTCTTTTGAAACAGATTGGTGATGATAGATATATTGGTCAGTGTTCTCCCAAGGAATATGCCATGTGATTGTGTTGCAGAGACTGGTGATGCTGGCAGTATAAGAATTTACCAGGATCAGAATATAATACAAGAGTTTATTTAGATTGGAGTACACAGTCAAGAGGAAGAGTGGGCAAGCCAAAGGGAAGTCTGTGCTGGGGAACAGGGATGGTATCCCCCCCCCCGAATCTTTACCCTGAGCAACAACCCAGACCATTTTATTATTTTTGAGATAGGATCTCACTAAGTCACTAAATGGCCCAGGCTGGTCTTGAACTTGTGATCCTACTGCCTTAGCCTCCCAAATGTGTGCCACCACGCTCAGCTGTGCAGTGTAGCCTTTAAAAGGAAAAGTGTGAACTGGAAGGAAGGAACAGCTTGAACCCAAGGACAGTGGATGCAGTATTAGGGAGAACAGTGCTGTATGTTCTTTGTCCCTCTTGGGCTGGTGATATATATATCATCCTTGTGATGAGATATGGAAAGGACTACAGTAGCATCATGTTGGTTATAGGCAGGAATGCCAGTGGCTGTTTTGCTTCAAGCTTCTGAAACAGCTCATCACCTGACTGTGATGTGGGGCCACTGATTGAATTTAAAATGTTGAACCAGGCTTGGGAATGGAGTGTAATAATTTTTATACATTGCTGAGTCCTATTTATTAGTATCTTGTTAATAGTTTTTATGCATATAGTCAGGAAAAATATTGGTCTGCAATTTTCTCTCTTTTTTTTGTACTTTGAGTTAATATCAAGGTGGTACTGACTTAATAAAATGAATTGAGAAGTATTTTTGCCTTTATTTTCTGGAACAGTTTGTGCAGAATTGGTGTTGATTCTTCTTTAATTATTTGGCAGTGACACTATCTGGAGCTGGAGATTTCCTTTTGGGAAGTTTTCAAAGTGTAGGTTAAATTTCCTAAATATTAATAAGGTTGTTCAGGAGCCTGGGATTTAGCTCAGTGGCTTAAGCACCTGCTGGTAAGCATGAGGTTATGAGTGTGATCCCTGGAATCAAAACAAAACAAAACAAAACAAAACAAAACAAAATGTTGTTCAAATTCTGTGTTTTATACACAGCAAGTTCTGATAATTGTGTTTTTAAAGAGTTGGCATATTTCACCTGAGTTGTCAAGTTTGTGTATGGAGTCCCTTCCTTATGTTTTCAATGTCTTTGGATTCTGCATTCATATCCCATTTAATTTCTGATACTGGTAATTTCTATCTTCTCTCTTGTCTTTGTCAATATTGGTAGAGGTTTATTAATTTTGTTGATTTCTTCAAAGGACCAGGTCTTCATCATTGATTTTATCTGGTATGTTTCTGACTTAAATTTCATTAATTTATATTCTTGTTATTATGTTCTGCCTTCTACTTGCTTTGGATTAATCTTCCTCATCTTTTTCTAGGCTTTTGATTTGGGAGCTTAGCTTATTGAATTTAGACTTTACCTCATTTTTCTTGTAAGCTTTCAGGGCTTCCAGTTTCTTAGCATTGCTTTAGTTGTATCCCACAAATTTTGAGATTTTTTGTATTTTTATTTTCATTCATTTCAACATATTTTATGATTTACTTTCTTGGCCCATGGGTTTTTTAGCAGTGTATTATTTGGGTATTAGAAATGTTTGGAGACTGTATCAGTCAGTGCTTACTATAGAAACAGATTTAATGTAAAATATACAAATATATAGGACTTTACAAGATTGGCCACCTACAGAATCAGGGGTGGAGGAATACAAAAAGTCCATTGATCTTTGAGGATGTAAATCTGCCATTTTATTTTTCATTTTCTTGTTGTTCTTTCAGTTTTTTGTTTTTCCTACTGTGCTGTGGGTGATATGGACAATTTTTAGATTTCTGTATTTATTTACCCATCATTTTTTTTAATGTTTCTCTTTATGTAATTTTTAAGTGACTGATTATATTCACATAACTTATCATCTGGCGGCATCATCTTACCAGTTCATGGTACCGAAGTTATATTTCTCTTTATATGCTTTTATCCATATATGCCTCAGTCTTCATTTATAATATAGTTTTTAAAAATATCTCCTTTCTATATGCATTTAAAACCCTATTAGACAGTTATAATTCTTAGAAACTCAAGAGAACAAAAATGTATTTTTTTAATTTTAAAATTATTTGTATTTTTTTTTTTTTTTACTTCTTTCTGATGTTCCAAATCTCTTTCTTGAGTCATTCTTCTTCAGCCATTCTTTAAGGGTGTCTGCTTCCCTTTCACTCCTTAAAGATATGTCCACTGGATGTACAGTTCTGATTTGATAGCTCTTTACTATCAGCACATAAAAATATTATGCCTTGTCTTTTAGTTCTCTGTGATTTCTGGTGAGAAGTCTACTATCTTTGCAATTGTTTTTTTCCCTCTAGGTAAAGCATAATTTCTTATTTACTGATTTCCAGAACTTTTTCTTGTCTTTAGTTTAACCCTAATGTGTCTTTTTTTTTTTTTGGCAGTTTTTATTTTAAAGACAATAATACCAAGCAAAGTAAAACAGAATAAAGCCAATCAAAACAAAATAGTATACATGACCTCAAAACAAGATAATAGGAAATCAACAATGGTTACCATAATGCTTCAAAACAGCTGCCCCTACCTTCAGTCATAGTAAAAGTCAAACAAAACAGAGCAGAATAGGACCAATAAAAACAAAACAATGAACGCAATAAAGGGCTTCAAAACAAGATAATAGTAAATCCAAAATGGCTACCATAATATATCTCATCATCTTCAGAATAGCTGCCTATGCCATCAGACACAATAAAATCAAACAAGACCCAATAGAATAAAACCCAACCAAATAAAACAATGAAAATGATACAGGACTTCAAAACAATATAATAGGGAATTAACAATGGTCACCACCTTGAGAAGGAGATCCCCCATAGATGCTACATTGGGTATTGTTATTCTCTGAATAGATGATCAGACTATTGGCCTTAGGCCTGCAAAGTCAGTGAAACACTAAATACTACAAGTATAAGTTGTATTTTACCTCAATAGCTATCATCACAGCCTGTGTTTCTCTGGATCAACTGGTCACTTGTGGTGACCAGGGGTGGGAGTTGGCTCTTCATGTCTCCCAGCCCACACAGTGGAAGGGGCTGGCATCTGGTCTCCCTCCAGTGGCCCGTGTATGGTCACAGCTCACAGGGAGGGCTTGCTTCTTGTTGACTTCTTGTTCTCTTCCCCTGCAGTCTGCAAATGGCCGACCCTGAGGTGTCTTGATGTGGTCTGTTCAGTTATTTATCCTATCTTGTATTCACTCTGCTTCTTGAATCTGTATTTATGCCTTGGTAACTCTGGAAATTTTTCAGTTACTATTTATTTGAATACTTTTTCAGACTCACCATGTTTCTTCTTTGCTTCCATAATTCCAGTGCCATAAACGTGAAGTCTTTCATTATAGTTCTGCATATTCTTGAATCTTATTTTACTTTTTAAAAAATCTGTTTTTTTCCTCTTATGTTCAGATTAATTTCAATGGTTTTATATTCCTGTTTGGTGTTTCTTTCCTCTGTTTCTTTTATCATGGAGCTATTACATTTTTAATTTTGGTTATTTTATTTTTAAATTCTAAAATTTCCATTTTGTTTTCCTTTATAGCCTCTGTTTCTTTGCTGTGAATTTCTATATGATTATTTGTTTCACAAATGATCATAGCTAGGCACGGTAATGCATATCTGTAGTTCCAATACTCTAGTTAGCTAAGGCAGAAGAATCTCAAGTTTAAGCTCAACCTGGGTACTTTAGTGAGGCCTCATCTCAAGAAAATTTAAAAAAACATTTTAGGGAAGAACTGGGATTATAACCTGACATGAAGGCCCTGGGTTCAATCCCTTGTAGCATAAAAAATAATAGGAAAAAAAAAAAGAACTTAATAATTGCTTATTGGAGCATTTTTATGATTGTTTCCTTAAAATTCTTGTTAGATAATTCTAACATCCATCGTTTTGATGTTGAAATCTGTTGACTATCTTTTTTTATTCAACTGGAGATTTTCACGATACTTGGTATAATGAGTGATTTTTTGTTGAAACACAGACATTTTGAGAGTTATGATACTGCAGATCTTATTTAACCTTTCTGTTTTAGCTGGAAATGAGGAGCACTGATTTGTTACTGTCAGGCAGGGAGAGGCCCAGGCTTCCCACATAGCTCTAATGATACATGGAATGTATCAGTGACAGTTTCAGCTGCCCCCTAGGTCTCTTCTCATCCCTTCCTGGGGCTGCAGGGGTAGATGCAACACATTACTGCTCTTTGTCTGAATTCCCTGTGTGATCCTACAGGAGGTACTGGCCTCATTATCACCAGGCAGTGGTAGAAGTCCTGAATCTCTAGTGTACCTCCTCTGATGCCGCTCTGATGGAGGAGACAGGCACTGATCACAGCTGAGTGAGGCTGGAACTCTGGTTTTTCTACTTGGCCTCCATTGGCTTGAGTGTGGATGGGCCTTGGTGTTTTCAGTGCTGTTTGGTAGGATAATTTCTAAAAGTTTCCTGTCTTGTTAGATGGTTGCTTTTTTTTTCCTCGCTAGAAGAAACTGGTTTTTTGTTACTGTTGTTTGTTTTATGTCTGTGCCAGGCTGACAGTTTTTCATCTCCAAGTCTAAAATATGAGGCACAATGAAAACCCAGAGAATTTACCACCATATTATTTCCTGGGTTCCAAAAGACGTTACCAATTTGCTGCCTTCTCTCTACTTTTCAGAAACTTTTTATGTTTCTTTTGTAAACAGTGTCAGAGTTTTAAACTGATCTTAATGGGAAGGATATGAAAAATACATTTACTCTATTCAGAAGCAAAAGTCTAGAGTGAACTATTTTATTTTCTTAAAAATTTTTTTCTAATATTGGAGATCGAATCCAAGTTATCTTGCATGCTAGGCAAGTGCTATACTACATTTCTGCCCCCAAATAATCTTTTTTTTTAAAAAAAAACAAGCTCTGGCAAGTTTTATTAATTAAAAAATTTGTGTTATTTTTCACCGGTCTGTTCTGGCATGTTCCTAATGATGTCACTGGATCAGTGATCGCCAGTGTGCATACTCTGTGGTATTTTCCACTTGCCCAGTTCAATATTATTGCTGATGTAGTGGTGGACACCAGTTTTGGCCAACATGGCATAGTACTGTATTTCAGATTTCCTTAAAGCCGGGCAGTTGTTAGCAAGGATGACCAATTTTGCTTTGCTCTGTCTGATCACCTGCAGCGTCTGCTTGTACCCCAGCATGTACTTTCCACTTTTCATAACGAGTTGGAGCTTAAACTTGATGGACTCCAGAGATTTTTTTTTTTACTTCTTTGTGGCCACCATCTTCCTGTGGGGATGGCCGTCAACCAAGAGCAGCTGCCAAGATGGCTGGGGAGTGAGAAAGGAAGGAGAAGCCCAAAAATAATCTTTTAAAAAAGAAAACTGCCAGGTATGGTGGCACATGTCTCAAATCCCAGAACAGTGAGTGGCTGAGGCTGGAGGACTGCCCAGCTTAGGCAATTTAGGAAGCCCAGCCTAACAAGCCCAGCCTGGGTAATTTAACAAAATTAAAAATTAAGAAAAAATTTAAAAAAGTTGTACATAGCTCAGTGCGAAGGACCTGGGTTCAGTCTCCAGTACCATAAGACAATAACAGGTCAAAAAATTCACATTGTCACAGTCTTTGAAATCCTGCAGTGGTTTCCTTTGTACTCCAGGCCTAAGTTCCTTATGGCCTAAAGAGCATGAACCTGCCCTGTTGGCTTTTCCACCTTTTCCCACACACTTTCTCCCCTTGCTCAATTTACTTTAGGAACATTGAACTTTTTAAATATACATTTTCTTGACAGATATATATATATATCAAGCCCCTGTTACATTATATGCACAGGTGTAGGCTCTGTGCTGAGTGTAGACATAAAGTCCCTGCTCTCCTAGAGCTTCTATGGGTTCAGTTCCTGGAGTGTTTCCATAGATCTCAGCTCAGAGACAGGCAGTTTCTGAGAATTCTATCTCCCTAGTCCCCTCCCACTTACTAAGGTTCTGTCTGAGAGTGTCTCCCTCTAGAGAGATCTCCTTTTTGGACTGAAGTGAAGACATATCTCTTGGGTGCATGTTGGAGTCATGTTCATGTTCACAGACCCCAAAGCCAAGCCTCACTCCAAGCAAGTTATATTCAAGCCTCTGGGTGGCCAAGGAATCTGCATTTTTTTCTTTTTCTTTCTTTCTTTTTGGTACTGGGGATTGAACTCACAACCTCGCACTTGCCAGGCAGGCACTTACGCCACTGCGCTAAATCCCCAGTGGCATCTGTATTTTTAAAGCTTTCAAGAGAAGTCCAGTGTGCAGCAAAGGTCAAAAGCCCTTTAGGATTATCCTCTCCTTCTATTACTGAATAACTTGTTAGTTTTTCCTCTTCTAGATCTTATCTAGTAGATAAAGTGAGTTTAAAGTCCTTGAATGGAAAACTTAATTTCTTACTTATTAATACTTTGGTTTTTGCATCAGGTTTTGGAGTCTGAAATTTACATGAGAGCAAGACTCTAGTGAATTGATCTCTGGGAGTTCTTGGTTAGACCTCAGAGGTCCTGAGGTTTCTCCTTTTAAACCAGATCTTGTAGGCCTGGGTTTGGCCTAGGTGTGGCCTCTTAGCACTGATGCTCTGGCTAATGTTCTCCTCTGAGAGCCTTTGGCTTGGCCATGGATATCTCCCTCTGATAAGGTCCTTATGGTGTCACTTTTGGTGCTGGTGATACCCATGTTTTGAGAATCTGGCCCTTGTTCCTTGTCACTTCTGGTGCTGGTGATACCCATGTTTTGAGAATCTGGCCCTTGTTCCTATGGGTTGGATAAGTCTTGAAGGCTTGGTCACCAGCTGTGGTGCTATTGGAATGTAGTAGAACTGTTAGGAGGTAGGGCCTAGTGGGCGGAATAGGTTACTGAGGTGTGCCCTGAAGGGAATATTGGGTCCCCAACCCCTTCCTCACATCTTTTGCTTCCTGGTTGCCATGGCTGAGCAGTTTTCTACACTATTCCCTCCTACCACGATGTACCATGATGTTCTGTCTTGCAACAAGCTCAAAATCAATGGAGCCAACTGATCATGGGCTGAAATTGTGAACCAAAACAAATCTTTCTTACTTGTCAATTGTGCATCTCAGGTATTTTGTCATACAACAGAAAACTAACACAAGTTAGAACTGCAAGAGAGTAGGGAAATATTTTTGTTTGCTAAGGATTTTCGTAGTTTTGGTTCTGAAAGTCTCTCATCCCATGTACTCTGTCAGTCCTCAGCTGGTTGGATTTTGGGAGTGAAGAGTATGAAATAACATGGAAGTAGTTTGAGATCATTGCAGAGATGTCCAAGTTCAATTCCTCAAAACCTCACACCTTTGAGACCTTGTTACAGTGTGTTTTTCTTAAAGGCAGCAAACCAAGGAAAAGTAAGCACTCCTGTGTAGCCTATGGGTTCTTGCTCCAGTTTCACAATCTGTTTTTTTTTCCATGGGAGGTGGGAATACAAGGGTGGGTGGTATTACCAGGTATTCCTTGGATTACCAGGAATAGTGTGGAGGAAGATTTCTTAATCTCTTCATCAGTCCTCTTATCTGAGTTTGTGACCATGGCGAGAACCATGGAACTCTGTCTTATTGTGATCTGGAGTAGGTGAATAGCTAAACTGACAGCTATATAATATGGATGATGTTAAATACAAATTTTATAATAATGTTTCCCAGTGTGTGACCTGAAACTGTGTTTTTCAGGATCACACAGGACCTTATTAAATATAGATTGTGAATCATCAGGAAACTATGCTTTTATAAGCACCTTATGTAATTTTCATGAAACCTGACATTTGAGGATCTCTGTCCTGGTAAGTAATACATGGAAGATAACAGGAGAAATCTGCTTCTGACTTTGATTTTTGTTGATGGAACCATAAAACATATTTGGCACGTTGAGTTTTATTATTCATTTCATTCTATTAACTGTGTGCATTAAGGTTGGGTTAAGCTTAGTAGTAGCACCCTCCGCCCCAACACTTTTTGGATACTAATCTTTCTACCTTTAGCAGTGGAAAGAGGGAGAACTTCATATTAATTGGCAGAATAATATCTTTGTGGCAATTGAAAAGTTTCTTCTCTCAGTTTATAGGCTTTCTCTAAGATTGAAGGGAAAATTAAATAGAGTGACTCAGAGTCATCAGATGAAGGATGGCACTTGCTGCCCTATGTTCTGCAGCTGGGATAATTTGTAGGTGATCTTTAAGACTATTTCTTTTTTGAAAGTTGCTCCTCCCATTAACTGTACCTGCTGCATGTCTTGTATTTTTAAAATGTCTATTTTAGAAAGATATTTGTTGTGTTATAAATCTAGGTGGCATCTTAGCTGGGAATTTGGCTTTCTTTCTTACCTCAGGCAGAATTATGCTTGTGTAATAATGTTTTACACTAGCAGAGAGTGAGTATTGATTTGTCAACCAACTGCTATGTTCAAACTCCGGGTGTCTGAGTAACTTACAAAATGTAATTCTGGGAGTGAATATGGAGAGGAATGGTTGTTTAAGTGCTGTAACTGGGCTGTGTTAGTGAGCTTCCAGTCAATATAGCAAAATTCCTTTTTATGGAACAAGTTTGTTTTGGCTCACAGTTTTGGAGGTTCAGTCCATGACTCATGGCCCATTGCTATGTGGTGTGGTGCAGCAGCACATCGTGGTAGGAATGTTAGGCAGAGCCAAACTGCTCATCTCATCACAAGCTAGGGAGTGAAAGAGAAAGAAGAGGGGACCAGGATCCCTCAGTCCTCTTCAGCACATTTCCTCAATGGCCCAAGGAACTTTTATAAGACCCCATCTCTCTGGGAGCCAAGCCTTTAGGAATGGACTTGTGGGAGATATTCAGGGTCCACACTATAGCAAGAGCTGATAGGGGGCTCTTTTGAAGGATCTGTTTCGGCTGATAGTAACTTTCATGGGGTGGGGGGGCAGTAGTGCCTTTCCATATTCAGCATTGTATTCTGACCCTATGCTAAAATGGCTTAACAGTGGCCAAACTAAAGCTAAGAACAATAATAATTTAGAAGTAGATTTCTTTTCTTGATTATAAATTACTTTTGAAATACCTATAATTGTCTTCCTTTTGTGTTGGCCTTTGTGGCCTACTTGCAGATACCAGTCCTCACAGGGTCATTTCACACACAGATGCTCTGTGGCAGTTAAATTATTTTTCTCTTCCACTTCAGCCATCAGGCTGTGATGCCATGTCTGATGGTTATCGTGACTCCTCCCTCTTGCCAGCTTCTTCCTCATGAAAATACAGAAGAAAACTTCTCCTTCCATTGTGTTGTATCATGCTGGAAAAGTCAAGGGACCTCTCTGGGGTCTCTTTTATAAGGGAACTAAACTTAGTCATGCACAAAGGGCCCCCTCCATTTACCAGAACATTGGGAATTATGTTTCATCATATGAATGGTGAGACAGTGTGGTGCAAACATTCAAACCATAGCATGTTTGAATGAGCTTTAAATGAGCAGGATGAACTCACAGAGACCTAGGTCCCATCAGTGGGCTAGGTGTAGACCTTACTTTAAGTCCCTATAAAGAGTTTAATCTATCTGTAGGCTGAAACTACTGATTGTGTGTTTGAAGCAACAGAGTTATTATAATAGTTCTTCCAAAATTTATAAATATGCCACATCTGGTCAAACAGTGTCATCCTTAAAGTCAAGCAAGGAGTACCAATAAAATTAGTAAATAGTTTAAATGCAACATCTACAAGAACAAAATCTTATAAACATTCCATATTTTAACTTAGATTTATCATTATTTTAACAAAACTATTTAAGAGACAAAGCAATTATAAGCAATGGGCAAAGACAAGACACAAATAATTATAAGCAATGGGCAAAGAAAAAGCAAAATTTGAAGCATAAAAATTTACCTAGACAAGTTCCAGTCCAGAGTCTATGAAACAAAAGCAAACTCTTACCTCGATCCAGTGATCATGGTGGAAGACCTCCAAATGATATAGGGGTGAAACTACCAACCTACTAGATGTCCAATATGAGTTTATGTTCTCTAAAATGGAAGAGTGAATTTTAGGAACAGCAGAGGTTAAGAGAAGAACTTATTTATTAAGAGAAAAAGCTTCTGTCTGAGAGGAAAACAGAAGGGGTCCTGAGTGGGTTGCCTGCTCTGTTTTCTTGATATGAGCATTCACTGTTATAAATTTACCTTTTAGGACTGCTCTTATTGTGTAACATAAATTCTGTTATATTGTACTGGCATTTTTGTTTAATTGTGACCTCTATGACCTATTGGTTGTTCAGGAGGCTGTTATTTAATTTCTATGTGTTTATGAAGTTTCTGTGGTTTCTTTTATCACTGATTTCCAGTTGTCTTGCGCTGTGGTCTAATAATATACATGGGATAGTTTCAGTTCCTTTGCATTTACTTGTGCATGTTCTATGAGCTATAATGTTGTCTATTTGGAGAAAGAATTGTGTGTAGCTGAGAAGAATGTCTGTTCTGATGTTATGGAATGGAACACTGTAGATATCTATTAAAACCATTTGTTTAAAAACTTGGTGCAGTTCTGATATTTCTTTGTTGGTTTTTTTGTCTAGCTCATCTATTTGTGATGGGGGGGTTGTTTTAAATTGTTGGATATGGTGGCATTTGGTGCATATATATATTTATGACTGTTATCTATTCCTCTTGGATTGTTTCCTTTACAATAATGTAGTGACATTCTTTGTATCTCTTAATCAGTCTTGGATTGAAATACACTTTGTCTTCAAATAGAATAGCTACCCCTACTTTTTAAGGTTCCTGGATTGGTTATTGTTTTCCATCCTTTGAATCTCAGGCTGTGAATTTCTTTGGAATTAAACAGGTTTTTTGTATACAGTGTATTGTTGGATCTTGCTTCTTGATCTATCTTGCTAGTCTATTTCTTTTAATTGGCAGACTGAAACCATTAACATGAATGATTACAACGGATATGTATTGACTTACCTTGTAATAATATTATTTTCCTGTTGTTGTTTCCTTTTCTCCCTCTCTGATTAATTCCTCACCTTGCCTTGTGGACTCATTTTGTTTGGGTTCATGGAGTTGTAGTTATTGTTATCTCCTTCT
The DNA here is from genome assembly GCA_004027295.1 of Dolichotis patagonum. NCBI lineage: Eukaryota > Metazoa > Chordata > Mammalia > Rodentia > Caviidae > Dolichotis > Dolichotis patagonum. The sequence goes on from PVJX010009491.1 coordinate 48,003, forward strand.
AGAATGTCCTTCAGAATATTTTGTTGTGCTGGTTTGGTGGTCATGAATTTCTTCAAGTGTTCTTTGTCATGGAAGTATCTCATTTCTCCATCAATTTTGAAAGATGGTTTTGTGGGGTACTTCAATCTGGGTTGGAGGTTGTTTTCTTTTAGGACTTGAAATACTTCACTCCAAACTTTCCTTAACTTGAGGGTTTGTGTTGAGAAGTCTGCTGTGATTCTTATGGTCTTTCTTTTATGGGCAATTTGTTTCTTTTCTTCAGCAGCTTTTAATATTCTGTTCTTATGTTGAATTTCTGGAATATTGACTTTTATATCCTGCACTGTAGATTTTTTAATGGTTGTTGGAGTTCTGTATGCCTCACTTATCATCTATAAGTCAAATTTCTTTTTCTCAGCTTGGGAAATTTTCTGTCATTACTTCTGTGAACAAGCTTTTTAAAAATGTCATTTGGACTATCTCATTTTTTTCTTTGACTCCAATCAACTTATGTTAGTCTTCTTTGCATCATCTAATTGCTGTTGAATTGATTTTTGTGGTCCCTTGTTATTTTTAAGAAATCTTTTTGGGTGCTGGGCATAGTGGTAGATGCTGAAAACCCAGCACTCAGGAGGCTGACAGGCAGGAGGATTACTATGAGTTCAAAGCCAGCCTGGGCTAGAAAGTGAGTTCAAGGCCAATCTGAACTGCATAGTGAAACCCTGTCTCAAAAAGACAAAAAAAGAAATCTTTTTTTCATGATCACTAACTGTACCCTTGTCTTCCGTATCTGAGATTCTGTCCTTACATTAGCTCATCTGCTGTGTCTACTTTCAATAGAATTTTTAATCTCCTGGATAATGACTCTGTTTCATGGATTACATTTCTTTCCTTTGTTGAGTGTTTATGATTTCCACAATTTCCCTAAACTTTTCTATTTTTAAATCTGTATTTGCTCTAGAGTCATTATGTCTTTCATTATGCTCACCATCTTTGTAGTTATCTGAGAAATCATTTCTGATTTGATTTTTTCTGGAGCCTCATTCATCTGTTTTGTTACTGCTGCTGTTACCATTTCTCATAGTCCGGGTGGGTGGCTTTCAAACTGTTACGTCTCACTGGCTCCTGAGTTTGCCTTTGGTGAACTGAAATCTGGGGTTGCATCTTGCTTAAGTGTCTTCTCATTTTGTATTTTTTAAAATTTAATTACTGGCTTGATACTTATAAGTTGCTTATGGTAAGTAGCTTTATTGGTAGTATTTAGTACCCTTAGTAATTGACTACTTCTCAGAGATGTCTTCCAGGTGTAGCTGGATTTTGGGTTTTGAGTCTGTTGCAAGATCCTACTTTTTCAGTTTATTGGGGATGAGAAGTTGCTGCCTATTTGTCCTAGCCCCTGGTTCTTTGGTAGTGGCCTGTAGAATTTTTTTGACCCTTAAGCAATCTCAGTCTTGATATTTTAGGAAGACCAACTAATTAAAACAATTATGTCACCTATTACATTCTGCAATAACAATAGCATCAAACACAGCCTAGAAAATGACAAACTGTGGTATTAATTTTCCATCTTCAACTATATGAACTACATTTGTGGTTATATAACAAAATCTAAAACAAACCAGAAAATTGAATACAGTATATATGCTCTCAGTATGGTGATTTTACCCTCAGGGAAGAAAATTTCCAAGAGGTTAGGGGAAAATAGAGAAATAGAAGAAAAGGAAGTGATTAGAAGCAAGGCTAGAGAACAAAGGAAGATTATGCAAACTTTGGGAAACTGGTGAAGATGATAGAAGGGGAAGAGAGAAAGAGACATACAAATAAGAACAGAACAGAACAGAACAACAGCAATAAGAAACTAGGAACAATTTTCACACATATAAAAATGAGCAAACAAGAGAACAAAGCAAAACAAAACGAAAGCAAGAAAAGAAGAAACAAATATCCATTTCAAGGTGTGTCTCTGCCATCATTGCCGGACAAAGTGGACAGAAAGAGTCCAGATCCGTGTTTGTTAATCCCAAGAAGCCAGCTGTGGATTTAAAGACAGGGTGGTGGATGATCTCAGCAAGTCTATGCTTCAAGTTTCACTGAAATTCAGGATCGTTTCTGGCTGTGAGAGTGGAATATGATTTGTTCAGCCTGCAATACTCTGTGTGCCTCCTGCTGACTTGATCCTTGCTTTCTTGAACATGGCTCCTTGACCTCCTGCACACTTGACTTCTACCTCATTCTGACACTATGAACTGTTAGATGGAGACAGCCCACAGCTGTTCTGATTTCTGAGCTCAGTTAGCCCCTTTCCAAGGTGGTTACCAACCAAGGTGTCTCTGAGGGACATTGGAACCTGAATAACTCACCAGCCACTGCAGTCTGCTTCACCAACTGCTCAGTTCCACACAGTTTCTCCATGGAACACTCTGGCACCCCCAGTAGTTGCCGTGTGTCTGCACGTTTGAGCTGCCCCTCCCCATGTAGTGACTCGGAGCTTAGGGAGAAAGTGCTGCCTGCACCTCTTTTTTCTGTGTTGAAATCTCTGTCTTCACTCTCTGCATGGGCTTCAGTTTTTGTTTCAGATCTTTTCTGGGTCCCAGGGACCCCTTTTCCTCCTTTCTCTTCTTTGTGTTGCTATGTTTCAGTGTCTGGACACCAAATCGCAGAGAGGCTGTTTTTCTGCTTCTCACTACTCTGCCATCTAGAAGTCTCATTTGGTTCTTTTATTTTGTTGTTTGCTTATTCATTTTTAGAGTTTTATTTGCTAACTACTGACTGCATACTTACTTGATAAGATTCTGGTTGCTGTTCAGTAAGAACCAGTACATCCCTTCCCAAACCTGAAGCAGAAGAATGAGAATGAAACTTTACCTGGAAGCACAGAGCACGGGAAGGTACTGTCTCCTGTTATATATAGTATGGAAAATCCACCTCCCTTAGAATCCCTTAGAATAAAAAGAACATTCCTGAAGGGCTTGCCTAAGTAAGTGGATGGATCTTAATGTCTCTCTCTCTCTCTCTCTCTCTCTCTCTGTCTCTCTCAGTATATCTCTTCTCAAAGAGAGATGAAGATTTTTAAGGAAAATATTTTGTATGTTCATTTGCCTCCTTGTTCCTGACTTCATGGGGAGCTGAAGGCACATCTCAGTAGGGAAGCAATGTCAGATGCCTTTGGTGCATGAAATTGGGGCTGGCGTCTGAGAGGCCAGACACATTGTTGTGTCAAGTGTCTTTATACTCTGGAGATCAAATTCCCTGCAAAATAGTGACTTAAAACCAACATTTAAGGGAGATATAATTGAATAAGTATTAGGAATTTCTTTACTTTTATACCCCAGAAATATAATTGACTCACTTAAAAAAATAACTTTACTGAAGTATAATACTAAAATATAATTCACTTGCCATATGATTCACTCTCTTAGAGCATACAGTTAAGTGGGTTTTTATCATATTGGCAGAGTTGTGAAACCGTACCACAGTCAGCATTTGGACATTTTTTATTACTCCTTTTTTAAAGGAACCCTAAAATCTCCATTAGCATCTCCATTTTCCTGCAATCTTTTTTGAAAATAACCCTATGTAAACACTATTCTTTTTTTTGTTTTAAGAGTAGAATATACTTATTGAGAGAAAGTTTCTGTCTGAAGAGAGACAGAAGGGGTCCCAAGCGGGTTGCCCAGGGCTTCTGTCTTTTTAGGGAATTTTATAGAGTAAATCCATGGGTTCAAGGTTCTCACAAGGCAGATGGGCATGAGGTGGGACATAACTATAGTTAGCCAATAAAATCAATAGTTCAGGTAAACTTGATTACATTAGGGACAAATGGGAAAGCAAGTCACTTAGGAAGCAGGCATGGAGCTGTGACCCTTCCCCTAGGAGGATGGGATAGTGGCTTTAGAGTGAGAGGGAACTAATTACAATATCAGTCCCCAGGATGTAGATGAATTTGTTTGATCCTTTGTCTTGAGATCTGGCCAGAAGCAAGAGGTGTGTTTCCTCTGTTTTGAGATCTGGCCTGAAGCAAGAGGTGTCTCCTCCAAGGTCCTCAAGACATCTGGTCCTCTGTGCCAGCTTCTCCAAGGGCCTAGCCCTGTCTGACTGCCTGTAATATTTCTAACTGGCTCAGCTGCCTGTAACATTCCCCCCTCTGAAGAAGTAACCCGAACTGCCAAAGGGGAAAGGGGCAGAAGACTGATCTAGCTGCTTCAGGCTGAACAGGGTCACAGTGTTTGAACAGCAGTCAGAGGTACTTATCCAGAGATCCTGTCTAGAAGCCCTCAATAGACATCAGGCATTTTCATCTTGGGTATGCGCACAGCTTTAAGTCTGGAGGAGACAAAGCTAAAGAAACAGTTAAGTATGCATGGGCCAAAGAGTAGAATTAATAAGACAATTATAAGTATAATTAACAAAGATTTCTACCAAGAGGAACTGGTAGATAAACAGATAATAAAAGATTATCTGTTTCTTTATGATATTTTATAGGAGATCCGTTGCTGTTAGGTAATCTCTTTCTTTCCGTATGGTTGCGTGATCCTGTAATACTAGAAAATCATACTTAGAATCAGTACAAATATTGACCTTTTGTCCCTTGCTGAGTTGTAGGGCTCTGGTTAGACCTATAAGCTCTGCTAGCTGAGCACTAGTCCCAGGTGAAAGTGAGGTGCTTTTAGACTATGGTGTAAAGTTATCACTGCATATCCTGCCCTTCTTTTTCCATTTTCCATGAAGCAGTTGCCATCACAGAAGAGGGTTAAATCTGGGTCAGTAAGCGGGGTGTCTAATAAGTCTTTTCTAGCTGCATATGTATGAAGAATTACCTGTTCACAGTCATGTTTATCATTCTCAATTTCTTCCTCCTGTTCTGGCAAGAAGGTGGTGGGATTTAAGGAAGAACATGTCTTTATTTGAATGGCTGGTCCCTCTAGAGGTAGAGCCTGGTATTTAAGAAGTCTGTTATCAGACAGCCATAGACTTCCCTTAGAGGAAAGGACTCCTGCCACATTGTGAGGTGTATCTACGACGAGATCTTTGCCTAAAGTCAGTTTGGTTGCCTCTGGCAAGAGGGCCTTGGCCACCAGGGCTCTGAGGCAAGCAGGCTGTTTCTTAGCTACAATATCTAATTCGTGGCTCAGATACCCTATAGGCTGTTGAGCAGGTCCTCGATTTTGTGTAAGCACTCCCAAAGCCATGCCTTGCCTCTCATCTACATATAAATTGAAATGGTACCCTGTGGGTAGATTTAGGATGGGGGCACTCTTCTGAATGCTTGTTTAAGCTTCTGGAAAGCTGCTTGCGAATCAGGTTCCCAGCATAAAATATGGGTATCTGCCTTTTGGGTCGCTTTTATAAGTTGATAGAGGGGTTATGCAATTTCCCCATATCCAGGTATCCAAAGTTGGCAAAAGCCTGTAACTCCTAGGAATCCCCTTAACTGTTTTAGAGTTTTGGGCTGTGGGAAGGAGAGAATGGGTTTCATTCTTTCCTCTCCTAGCCTTTGGATCGCTTTGGATATAATGAGGCCTAAATATTTTACCTCAAGACAGCAAAGTTGTGCCTTAGATTTAGAGACCTTGTAACCTCTGTCTGCTAGAAAGTTTAGCAGAGCACATATGCCTTGGCTACAGAGCTCTTCCGAGGGGGCACGTAACAGTATGTCATCTACATATTGCAAGACTGTGGCCTGGGAAAACTCAAAACATGCCAAGTCATGGGAAAGCACTTGTCCAAAAAGATATGGAGTATCTCTGAACCCTTGAGGCAGCACAGTCCATGTCAATTGAGATGCTTTGTCCTGTGGATTTTCAAAAGCAAAAAGAAACTGAGAATCTGTATGTAAAGAAATACAAAAGAAGGCATCTTTTGAATCTAACACTGAAAACCAACTGGCATCTTCTGGGATCTGAGAAAGCAGAGTGTATGGATTGGGCACCACTGGGTGAATGGGCACTACTGCCTCATTTATCGATGTAAGGTCCTGTACCAACCTCCATTCCCCATTGGGTTTTTGAATTCCCAAGATTGGAGTATTGCATGGACTATTATAGGGCTTAAGTAAGCCTTGTGCCCTTAGATTATCAATTATAGGTATTAATCCTCTCTTAACTTCAGGTCTTAATGGATATTGTCTGAAGTGTATCTGTATTGGGGCAGCTCTTATTGCCCCACCTATTCTACCTTTAGTTGCCCATACTTCAGGATTTATTTCTGTCTCCACAAGGGGAAGGCAGCATACCTGACCTGGGTGCATATATATCACAGTATTTAGATATGGTAAAATATCTCTTCCTAAGAGGGGACTGGATTTCAGGCATAATAAAAAATGAATGTGCAAAAAGAAAACCATCCCAGTTACAGCCTAAGGGTTGTGAAAAGTACCGAATTACCTCCTCGTCAGCGACTCCTTTCACTGAGGTGTGGCGACTAGAAGGAAGGCTAGGATTGAAAAGAAGGACCGAGAGGCTTGCACCAGTATCCAGCAATAGGCTGTTTTTTTTCCCTCTATAGTCATGATTACCAGGGGCTCCTCTGTGGAGATGACAGTCCAGCCGGAGGGAGAGGGCGGCGAGTGCCCTGGGGCCCTTCAGTCCTGCTGGACCAGCTGATAGGATGGGTCTGAACCTGGGGCCTTGGCCTCAGAGGGCAGTCTAACCTCCAGTGGTCACCTTTGCAGTTGGGGCATGGCCCAGGGAGCTTCTGAGCGCAGTCCCTCTTAAGGTGACCTGGCCTGTGGCAGCCATAGCAGGTAATTGTCGCTGAGCTCTTTCTGGAGCCCCCAGAATCAGACTTAGGGTCTGTTTCTCTTAAAGCTGCAGCAAAAGCAGCTGCTTTTTCTCAGTCTCTTTGTTTTCTCTCCTGGATCTCCTTCTCATCATGGTTATAAAATACTGAGGAGGCCACTTTTACTAAAGTATCAAGTGAACTATCTGGAGCAAACGCCATCTTTTACAATATAATATCTGAAGCTGACTGTGTAATAAACTTATCTTTAAGGATAATTTGTCCCTTGATCGAATCAAGATTTAAAGAAGTATGTTTTATTAATATCTCTCATAATCGATCTAAGAAGGCAGAAGGGTGTTCATTACTTTCTTGCTGAATAGCTGATAACTTAAAAATAATTGAATGGTTTAGTTCTCACTCTTCTTAAACGTTCACGAACAAATGTCTGGAAGTGTTTTCTAATCCAATCACCCATCTTGTCTTTAGCCCAGTAAGGATCTTGCATAGGGACTGCTTGTGCTCCAGTGAGAATTAGGAATTCCCCTGGCTCTTGATTTTCTGGCCTTCTAGAATTAACAATATAGTATTCATCTCCAAAGGCGATAGCAGCCTATAATGCTGCCTGTCTCTCCCTAGAAGTCAATGTCTGATTTAAGAGTAACATTACATCTTTCCAATCTAGTTCATATACCTGAGTAAGTCCTTTAAAGACCTCAGTGTACTTGTCGGGATCATCTGAAAATTTCCCAAGATCTAATTTTATTTGTTTTAGGTCACCAAGAGAGAAAGGTACATGAATTCTGAAAGTTCCACATCTTCCCTGTGCTTCCTGTAAAGGATATTGCCTTTGAAGAGCTTGCTTAAACTCAGCTAAGGATGTAGAAGCCTGGTTTATAGCTGGTCTAGAAACCTTATCCTCAAGGCTGGAAGGGCAAGTTGGGGAAACCTCAGGTTCCATAAAGCTGGGAGTAGATTGAATTAAGGCTATTTCACCCTCAGGTTCCAAAGGTTTGGTAGGAGTGATTTTAGGCTCTGGGGTAGCAAATGTCTTAAGGGCCTGAGGTGCTGAGTTTCCCTTTGGTTGACCTTTACATTTTGAGTATAAATAAGGAGTACTTCTCAATGCATAGAAAATCTGAACAGAAGATAACTAACCATTTTCCCTCCTTTTTACAATATGTCACAAAAGGTGGGCTAACACATTTCTCTTTTAGGAGATTCCCTTGGAAACAGAGACAACAAATAAACCTGAGGAACTTTGCCCTGGGCCCTCAGGCAAATTCTCTAAGGCAGCTGTGTTCTCTAATTACCCAGGCAATCTTTTCTAATGGAGGGACATGACTACGTTTTACTTAAATTTCTATATGGTTGACGCTCATAGGTAAAACATACAAATTATCACCTAGCAGGCACATCAATTTTCTAGGCACACAGAAAAGAAAAAGCCTATTTACTCTTAATTAACATATGTAAATCCTTCCCCTACTAGCTGCTGTAGAATGTAAACAATTATTGTAAACTACCTCAGTTTAATCTCTGAAAATAGGAGTAATCTAAGTAATCTGAAGATCCTCTGAAAGGTTTAGTGAGAGTTCCTGGCCTATTAGCAGAGAAATAAAGATGATAGATAAGTGGAGATTTTCAGAGGTCATGAGCAGATGTCCACTGGGGAACCTTTGGGTGTCCATCAGAGAGTTGCCCTGGCCAGGAACCCTCAGTTCTCAGTTTCCATCAGCTCAGATAACCAAAGATCAGTCTCCAGAAAGGAATCCAATTGTCTGTCTGGTCAACATTCCGTTGACTCCATTGGCCACTGGCTTGAATGGGGATTCACCAAACAGATGCTAGGGAAACCTGTCCTCTGCTTTTGAGGGTGGCAGCTGCTATAAGAGTGATTAATTAGCTGGCAGAGTAACCACTGTTCATCAGAATTCTATAAGGGATAGTTAAAAAGCCTGAGCAAAATCACTACCTACTGCTCTATGAATTTTACAATAAAAGTTTTAAAGTCCACAACTTGAGAGATTGGAGAGCCTCCTTATTCTAATGTGTTTAGGTCCCTTATGTGTGCTGCTTCTGGGGATAGCTTCTTCCACTGTCATAGGAAGCTGGTTCTCCCCACTGTGTCTCAGGTTTAATCTCCAAAGGAGATTTTCCCAGAACACTGAGCCAGGACATGGCCCTTATGTGTGTTCTCCTGGACGGGCACAATTCCGATCAATGTCTCATCTGGCCCAGAGACGGGGTATGTGTCCTTTAGCTAAGATGACTTCCTTATTTTTGGCGTTAGCAAACGCTCATTTTCTATGGGCTTAACTAAGAAACTAAAGGTTTGAATAATCTAAAGTTCTTTCCGACTTCACATGCCTCTATAAGGAAAGTACAAAGTGGGAAATGAGTAGAAGTAAAGTCAAAGGTGGGAAACTGAAGCAGAAAAGGCCTGACATTTCCTCTAGAATACAGAGGAGGATCAGAGCCAGTCTGTCCCAGTGAAACCTGTCCTCCAAATCTTAAGTCCAGCCACCAGCCTAGTGCTGTTTAAATGGTGGAAGGAGTTCCAGTTTTTTATTGTAGGCATGTATATTTTCTAAGTCAGAGCTAGATTTTCATTTAAGAGAACCATTTTACAGAAGTTTACATTAAAGCCTGTCAGAGGTGTTTTAATATTTTCTCTCTAGTGGTATTGTCTAAATACAGTCAAGCAAGGAGTACTAGTAACTGTAGCATCCAATTTAAATTTGACTTGTACAAGAACAAAATAATATATCATTAAAGAAATATCATAACTTTAACTTTATAAACTTCACATGTTTTAACTTAGATTTACAATATTTTAATAAAGCTACATGAGACAAAGCAATTAGAAACAATGGGCAAATAGCAAGCAATTGTCACAAAGTTATAAACAACTGGCAAAGACAAAACAAAAATTTGAAGCATAAAAATTTGTTACCTAAGTGAGTCCCAGTCCAGAGTCTATAAAGCAAAAGCAAACTCTCACCTCTGTCCAGTGATCTTGGTGGAAGACTTCCAAATGATATAGGGGAATGAAACTCCCGACCTGCTATGTCCACGAGTTCATGTTCTCTAAAATTGAAGAATGAATTTTAGGAACAAAAGAGGTGAAGAATAGAATATATTTATTGAGAGAAAGCTTCTGTCTGAAGAGAGACAGAAGGGGGTCCCAAGTGGGTTGCCTTGTGAACACTATTCTTTTTGTATAACTAAATAATATTCCATTGGATAAATATACTTCATTTTCTTTGTCTATTCATCAGTTGAAAAACATTTGGATATTTTTCCTTTCTGGTTATTACAAATAAAGTTGCTATGAACACTCTTGTATAAGTGTCTGTGTGGGCATGTTTTTTCATTTCTCTTGTCTGTATACCAAGGAGTACAATTGCTAAGTGTGGTAGACAAAGAGTAATGCCTCCTGCCCCACTGTCCCTTAGAGATGTCCGTGAACTGACCCCTGGGAACTGTGAATATGTTATATCACAGAGTAATCAGACATAAAATTAAGGGTTCAGACAGAATTCAGGTTGCTAAGCAGCTCACCTTAAAATATGGAAATTGTGGATTATCTGGGTGGGCTCAGTGTAATTCAGAGTCCGTGAAAGATTGAAAAAGGAAGCAGAAATTCAGAATTAGAGTGATGCAGTATGGGAAATACTTGTCTAGTCATTACTGTCATTGAAAATGGAAGGGGCTGCATTCCAAAATGAGTGGGAAGCTTTTTTCTTTTTTCTTTTAAGACAGAAAAGTAAACAAAAATAAAAAACAGTGATAGTTTCAAAAGAGGATAAGAAATTAACATTGGTTAATATGTTGCATATTGTTGTCTTCAGAGTAGTTGCTCAGATTACAAGACATAGGCATGCAAATTTAATCAACCAATATAAGCACCTACTGATCTTTTCAGTGAACTAAAAGAAATTAGTATAATTATGTTAGCTATCTGGTGTGTATATATCTACATATAGACATTGTCTTGGTTGCTTTTCTCTTATTGCTGGGACAAAATAGTCATCACCCAAAATGAAGAAAGGGAAGGTTTATTTGGCTCGGTTTGTGGAGGTTTCCGGCCCTAATCAGCTGGCTCCAAGGCAGGGTGACCTGGCACAGGGGCAACACTTCAAGGCAGTAGCCAGGAAAAGTAGCTAGACAAAATATGGCAGAGCAAGCCTCTTTTCCTCCCTTATATTATACGCAGGTCACCCTCCCACATCTAGGGCAGGAGTAGCACTCACAAAGTCTCTGTGCCCTCCTCTTGCACAGGAAGAGGGTATTTACAAAGTAAGGATCCTGGCTCCCTGCTGAGTCTCTCAGTTAAAACTTCTAAACTTCTCAAGTTGACACAGTGTATCAACCAAAACCATATATATTTTTTCTTTTCCCTTCCTTCACTTTTCTTTTCCCCCACCCCTGTTGTTCTTTCCTTGTGAGCAGTTTCTTTCCCTTTCTTAATATCTATTGCAGATTTTGTATCTTATTTACTCTTTTAGTTTCTTACACTAGGAGACTGGGGTGATTACACATGCAACTTTGATACATTTCACTTCCGAGTATGCCCTCTAATCACATCCATTTTCCTACAAAAACCTGAAGTTTATCTTTCTTGATGGGCAAGTAGTGCTCTATTATATAAAAATACCATATTTTTTTCTTTTCTTTTTTTAATTTTATTTTAAAAAGGGTAAAATTAAACACAACAAAACAGAACATAAGAAAGCAATGTAAGAGACATAGATTTCAAAGCAAGACAACCAGAGATCTACACTATCTATCATACTGTCTCTTGTTTTCTTTTATTTTTATTTGGTTTTATTTTTTTATGACTCTTGACTTACACAGAACATTTACCACTGTTGACCATCTCTTTTCTTATTAAAAGAAAAAAAAAAACCACTTCAGATTACAGAAGTAACACCTCCTCAATACTGGAAATACAGGGAAAAATAAATAAGATAAACAACCACCCATAATCCCACCTCCCACAGATAAATACTATTAACATTTTATTGTATCCCTTTCCAGTCTTTTTATGCTTTTCTTTTTTTTAAATTTTATTTAGAAAGAAAAAAAACCCAACCAAACCAAACAGAAAAAAGGGTAGCAACAATACAGAATTCCAAAGAAAAAAAAGAAAAGAGCAACAACAAAAACCCACTAAGAAATCACTAGTTGATAAGTTACATACTGTCATTTTCGAAATAGCTGTTCAAGTTACAAAATTTAAACATACAAAGTAGACATTCAAACAGTGAGACTATTAACAGTTCTGCTCAACAATCTACCCAAAACAGTAGTATGGTCATCTATCTTCCACACTTAAATATACATGCAGTTATATCGTTTAGAGCACTTTCTTTTGCTCTCTCTTTTACAGTAGCAATTATGCATTTTGGGTTTTATTATGCCTACAGTTATTACTTTTTTTTATTTTAAAGAGAATAAAACAAAAGAGGGCAGAACAAAGCAGATCAGAACAGAACAACATAAGCAACACACACTTTACAACAAGACAACCAGACATTAACAGTAGCTGTCAAAATATCTCTTTCTCTGCTATAGTTGAGCATAGTTTCAGATACAATAATATCAAACATAATGCAATAGTATAAAACTGTTCAAGAGAATGAAAGAATTACAGGACATTCTGAACCGAATAACTATGATCAATGGCTACTATAAGATCTCATTTTGAATGAAAAGAATTGTTTATACTATCACATATATTAAAATCCCAATAAGACACAACATGATAGAACCGATGGTAATAGCAGAGTAGAAGCATGGTAGGACTTCTAAGCAAGACGATATTAAATCAGCAATGGCTGCCATAATGTTTTGTTTTCTTCAAAACCGCTGTTCATACCATCACACATAATAAAGTAAAACAAAACAGATTAAAACCATTCCAACTGATGAATGAAAACATTGAAAGGCTTCAAAGCAATGAAATGGGGAATCATGATTACTATAAAATCTTATATACTCTTACCAACTCTCATACTAGGGAGACTATATGGTATTTACACATGTGAGTTTGGTTTATTTCGCTTATGAGTATGGTCTCAAGTCGTGTCCATTTATTTATAAATATCTCAATGTGA
>PVJX010009492.1:0-20978 GCA_004027295.1 Dolichotis patagonum
AGGGACTGAGAATTTTTTCAAAAATTTTTCCCATCCTATTAACATTTTCCCTTTACAAGATAAGCACCATTTATTGAGAATAAAATGTTATATACATTCTAAAAATCTGTTGGAACTAAGATAGCATCCTCACCATGGTCAGTAAATTTCCAGTTAAAGAATTGGCCATCTGGATTTGCAATCCCCCATAGACCTTTCAAGACTATTTTTCACCTGCTTGATAAGTTTTTCTTAGTACTTGAAAAAAGCTGAACTCCTATTAAATCACTTCAAGAATTAGGGAAAAGAAACAGTACTTGATACTTCATTTAGTAACAATCATCAGACATTCATGAGGAAAAAAGTCATCAATCTGAAGAAAAATGGAAGGATATCTAGGGAGTGCTCACACAACTGCCTATGCTTTCACGTCTAAAATCCTGGATGTCGCGTGTCATTTTTGCAATTGCTGGGTTTGTGTTCAGGAGTGTCTGTTATCTTCCTTTCTGGTAAGAACAGCTAGAGAGTGAATGATGAGGGTATCCTCTGCTAATTCTGCTTCTAATTCCGTTATTTATAAGTGCGTGACCTGCTTGGAATTTATAATTTATGCCAGTAGGTACCTTCTCATCACAAAGATTAACAAGTATTTTTAAAGATACATTTCCCTATCATTGTCCTGCATAGTAGGAGGTTGGTCCTATCTTTAAAAGGAATGTCTATAAGCTTTGGAAATGGTTTTGTACTTCAGAGGATTTTATGGAACTGAGATTTTACTTTATTTTTAATTAAGTGATACTTACAGTAGCCCTGAGTCTGTTAATATTACATTTTCATCACATTTTTGAAAGATAAGAGTAAAATCTTCAAAAATAATTTTAATACAACTTGTAAAATTGATTATGTATATATTAAAATGCACAAGTCTAAGTATAACTTATAAGTGACCAATAATAAAGTAACTCCCAGACCATATTGAACTTTTTAATTCTTCTTAATTGAGAAAAATAATTCCCATTTATTCCCTCAAGTATTCATTAATTTCCTCCATGGATTTCCACTCTCTGCCTATGTTATTTTCCTTGTTTCTGTCCAGACTGTCCATTGTCTTTCATGAATTATATATTTGCAACTTTTCTATCCCAATATTTAGTCCTTTTTGTCATTGTTTAATCCTTCATTATGCTCTTTACTATTAGATCTATCTGAACTTCTAGATAAGAATATGGATGGATGACTTCACTTTCTTTCCATTACAGTCTTTTGCATGGTATTGGGGGTTGAACTCAGGGCTTGTGAACTGAGTTACATTCCCACCCTACCCCTTTTTTCAGATAGGATCTCAAGAGGCTAGGTTACTCAGGCTGGACTCAAAGTTTCTATCCTCATTGCCCGGTCTCTCAGAGTGCTGGGATTGCAGGGATGCATTACAAAGCACAGATCCTAAGACTTTTTTATGAAAGAAACTTTTCTAGACATCATCCATGTTTCTTCTTTAGTAAACAAAATTTCTAATTTTTAGCTGCTTCCCCCATTCTAAGCTCAATGTTTTTCACTATGGATTGTAACTAGTTGTGATCATAAGATTAGGTGCTAATCAACCAGACAGTTAAGCAAGAAATTATAACATATTATTATAGGATCTTTTATAGATTTTAGAAATATTTTTAAAATTCTGAATATTTGGCTTCAATTTTTAAAGATTATGAACATAAGGCATGTTCCCAATAACATGTCCTTGCATAAAACAGATACTATTCCATACAGCAAGAAGTGCTAGAATTAATGGTTTATGAGTTTTTAATTATTTTGTGTCACTGGATAGTCATGAAACATGAAAACTGTAGAGAAACATTATCCATACAATAAGGGATAGCACAATAAAGTTCTAAAATTGTAATACGTATGTATGTATGCATGGGTGTGTGCATGTGTGCATATAACCTTGTAAAGGTTTCTTTTCAGGGAAATGTGTTTCTTCAGGAAATAGAAAATATCTGATCAAAGTATTATTAAGATATGAAAAACATAGCAAAATATGATAAACAAATCACATATGTCACTATATCCCTAGTCTACTTTCAGTGATTCCAGTATTCTCCTTTTCTCCTTTTTTACACAAAAATAATTTTAAACTGTCACAGTAATGGCAGCAGTTTACTTACAGATGGAAAGTTAGATTTACTCAAAGTGCACTCCTTTAGAATTTGAAATCTTTTCTCTTGGGAACATAGACACTAACTGTGGCTCTAAGTTTAAAAGACTTCATAAACTCCTACCAAACATTTAGAGCGTTAGCAGCTTTAAACTTTTAAGTATGAAATAAATTGTGAGTCTATCTATGGCAGTATGAGTTTTAAAAATAAAACACAAGGAAGAGAGGTGTGATATGGAGGGAAAAGGAAGAAATAGAAGGAAGGCAGAGCAAGAGAAAAGAAAATGCCTCCCACCTTATTTCCCCACAACAAAATATTCTACTTCAAAAATGTGAGGATTTTCTCGAGTACTTATTTTCTAAATTTTCTTCAGAAAATTTCTTTATTTTCGAGTACTTATTTTCTAAATGTCTAATGGCATTTTACCTGTTCTATTACTCCTCCAAGTCCTGGTCATGACAGCTTCTTTATTTCTAGTTAGCAATGTGCAGTATCTGTCTGCCCAGTGGATATTCGGGCAGACTTCACTGGTGTCATGGTCTCATTCCTTAGCACTAGTTCCTTTGTGACCATGTGTCCAACAAAGCCTAACCACAGTTGATAATAATGAACTGTACACTGGAAATTTATTACAAGCTGACATGAGGAGCCCTTCACAGGAAAGAAAAGCTTTTTTTGAACAGCTGAAACAAATACATTCAGTGAGAGAGATTATCATTAGCTACGTTTTATAGCGATTTCCTATCATGTGCCTCACAGAGTACGTACCACATCTTAAGTGGATGATTCCTGGAAACCCCAAACTGTAAAGGATCATTAACAAATAACTTTCAAGAAGTTTTCTCCTTCGAATGAGTTGTTTCAGACAGATGGGACAAGATTTCTTCATAAGGCATAACTGTCTTTCTTTTTCTTTTAACTGAAACATCTAAGACTTTTTTAATGGCCTGCAAAGTACGCATATGGTAGGAAATGAGAGTTCCTAATTATTATCCTCACTATGGAAACGACACAAAATGCACGCCCATGCACACACAATTCTTCCAAAAGCATAGATTAAACCATACCACAGTAACTTGTGATTGGCATTTCTCATTTCAGATGTTTCAATTATGCTAATCATGATTACAAAAATCCTCAATATTATTTTTAAAACCTCAGAGAGTGTGGGCTTAGCGCACTATGTGTTTCATAAGGTAAATTGATAAAATATAACTCTTAAGAAAGAGTTGCCTCTCAGATCTATTCTTGAATTTTCTATAATGTACACACTAGCAAAATAAATACAGAAGTAGAAGATAGTGAATTTGATACAATTATAGCTTTTGGTTTGACACAGCAAAATCGTAGGATGTGCCCTTTCCTTGTTTTTGTTCAAAAGTACTCCAATTTGATTTGATTTGGGTGGTAGGTAAAACTATGTATATTTAAACATATTTAACTATGTATATTTAACTATGTGTGTAAACATACATGCATGTGAATATGTGAACATATTTAGCTGTGTATATTTAACTATGTGTCTAAACATACATGCATCTGAATATGTGAACATATTTAGCTATGTATATTTAACTATGTATGTAAACATACATGCATGTGAATATGTAAACATATTTAACTATATATGTAAACATACAAGTATGTAAATTTGTAAACATATTTAACTATATATATTTAACAGTGTATATAAACTTACATGTATGTAAATATGTAAACATATTTAACTATGTATTTAAACATATATATTTAAACTATATATTTAAACATATATATATGTTTAAACTATATATTTAACTATATGTTTAAACTATATATTTAAACATATATATTTAAACATATAGATATGTTTAAATATACATAGTTGAAGAACATTAATACTAGTCAATATGTTGTGTATTTTTATCTTCAGAGTAGTAGTGCAGTAGAGCAGTCCCAGTTGTTTTTACTCTGCTGTGTCACTAGGTTTAAACTTTCAGCTTTATTGTAATGTACATTTAAAAAGTTTACATCATCTGTGTGTTTAGGTATGATGAGAAATAAATTTTATTTCAATGTAATTCTTCCTTTTATACAAACCAGGTCAGATATGAGCAATAAAACCGGCCATATAATGTTATAATTTAAAATAGCAGCATTAGCACCTGCCTAGCAAGCTCAAGGTTTTGAGTTCAATCTCCAGTACCAAAGAAAAGAAGTGAAAAAGAAAAGAAAAGAAAAGAAAAGAAGAAAAGAAAAGAAAAGAAAAGAAAGAAAAGTAAAGAAAAGAAAAGAAACATAATGAATTCTAATTTTGGAATTGAATAAATCTTTGTTAAAGACTAGAGTAATCTCATACTGGCTTTATAATTATGTGGTAATATTTTAATTTTTAGAAACCTTGGGGTTTTTGTTGTTACATCTTTTCATTGACTCAAAAAAGGGTCAGTTCCTCAGTCATATAACTGTTTTTGAGGAAAAAAGGAGCAACTATGTATACTGTTCACCTGGAGAATCTCTCTGTGCCTTTATTTATGATAAGCTTCTGTGTTAGTTTACAGCCATGTTCTATGTTTAATTCAATTGCATAGTGAATGTGATCTTTAGTAATGTAATACTAAAGAAGAGATTATAAAAGATAATGTCATCACTGGAAAGTACACCACAGTTCTTCCTTGTTCATTTTGTGCATTAGAATGCTTGAGCTAAGGTTCCCATCTCCTCCCCAGTAGGCTGAAGTCAGTCAATAGTAGCTGGAACCATGGTAGTGCTGGAAGGTCTCCCTTCTCCAAGCTGAGGATCAACACTTGGACTTCTGATGAAGGGCAGCAGACTGGAGCACTTGAGTATATAGGCCAATTTATCCTCATGTAATAGGCTGGCACAATTTTTCCTACAATAGCAAATTGGGCCTTTTATCTAGATTGTCTCTTTTGCCTTAGGTGTTATTTTAAGAGAACTACAGTCTTACCTGGCATTAACAGCACAGCCCTCCAGAGCAGGAGTCTGAGAAGAGCTCAAATTTCCTCATAGATTTTCCCGAATAATCTTAACAGAATGAGAATATCTGAACTAAGAAAAAAGGAAATCCTCTTAGCGTAATGTCTGTAATTACTACAAAGAGTAAAATTTACACAATGGAAAAGGGCTTTAAAATTGTACTGAGGACTCACTTTACAATGCGCTCTGTTTTTATATTAAAAGGCTCCAACTGGACTCAGCCACTGGTGCCTGCACTAGTGACGCCTGGGCACATTGTAAATGCCCTGCACACGTAGTCTCCGGTATTAACTATCCCGTACACCATGGTATTGGATGAAAAATATCACAGCTCTGAAACTGAAATATATTTTCTAAAATAATTTAGTCATTTTGGTCAATCTGAGATGATAGTCTTTTCTGATGCTATTTATCTAAACATTCTCATTTTATGGTTATGATTGGTAATTGGCACCAAACTGATATAATAAACATTCCAAAATAGATTAACATAGTCCTTCTAGCATATGGACTATCACAAAAGTCACAAAAATCAAGTACAGCAATTAATATTATCTAAAACAGAGGTGAACCTCGACAGATGCTTGTGGCTGCTAAAATGAAGCTTTGCTTTGTCTGTATAAGATAGCATAATCTTTATTAGTCAAGAAAAGGAATAAAACAACATGCTTTTCCTACATGTAACCAAACCTCAGTTATTTGAAGTCCTTAAAGGCATGGAATTACTTAAAAATTTCCAGAGATGCGTGCTTTTTCATCTCATCTTTTCTTTTAATATTTTTACATAGTGTTATGAGAGCAGTCAAATCTTGTTTCCTTGAAAGTTTTGGTGCTAAATGTAAATTCTTTCTCTTTATGTTCTGTCTGTACTGAAGGCAGTTTTGCACTAACATTACTTTTGTAGGAAGAAGCAGAGAGAGGAAAAAGGAAAAATGTTCTATCAGTGCCTCATTCATTGTTTTAATATTGAAAATTTATCATCTATTCACTTTGCCAATAATGTCGAATAACTTCCCTTTATGGATAAAATTACAGAAAATTTCCTTTAAAATCTGAATTTTAAGAATCAAGTTTGGCTGTCTGTATGGTCCAGTATTAGCACCTCTTCCTTCTTTTAATGCATATGACCTTGCTGATGTTCATTCTAAAGTGTCTAGATGTTCTAAAGGAGCAGTTTGTTTCTAAAAGGAAATTCAAAGCCAATAAATAAGAGCTAAGAATAATAAGAGAATATGTGTGAGGGATTTAAAGTGCTTTTAAGGTCTTCAGAGGAAACACTTGATTTATTTATCTCTGTGACCAAGGAAGTGGCAGAGATAAAGCAGAAAGGCATTGGTATTTTTAAAGATCTATAGGATGTTTTAATAGACTTGAAATTAAGAATCAGGAGAATGGGAAAGAAAAAGAGAAAAATGAGAAAACAAGGAGAACGGAGGAAGGAAGACGCTGAAGACGTGGTACAAGAGTGACTGGTGTGAACCCCAGCAAGTGGCAAGGTGGAAAAGTGTAAGCCAGAGTGAAGACAATATTAGATCAACCCTTGGCTGGGTTAGAAGAGTCATGTTTTGCATTGTAAAGTTAAAGTGAACCACACTCCATAAGACCTTTTGATTGTTCAGATACATAATTTTAATTTGTCTCATAGGTAATTGCATATTGAAGACTTGTAGAGAGGTACAAAACATTGAAACTAATGCTTTCCAGTGGATAAAATGAGACAGTGTGAGAGCAGAAAAACATTTGGACCATTAGTTACCAGAAGAAGTGTGTGAAAGGATTCATTGCTGGAACTATTTAATTTAGTCAGCGCATGGATATCAGATCAAGCATTTCCAATCCCTTAGATCTTTCATGAGGCCGGTGAGTGACTGCAATCTGGACACTCCTTAAGCCATACACAGGTCAGTCTGTTCTGATTTAACTATAGTTTCTACAGGTAACAGTAAGTAGATGTTTGATGATTATGATGATGTTTGTTACATACAAACCAAGAAGTATTTATTGAGTGCTGCAACGCATTGGCCAGTGTTTGATATTTAGGAGATAATAACACCGATAGGTTAGAGAATTTACCCTCAAAAAATCAAAAGTCTGTAATGGAGAGATGAAGTACTATTTATTTATCTTTACGGTTAATAACATGTTTATTGTGTGTTTTTGTTTATGCATGTGTATGGCATGATACTAGCTAATCCATTGACATAAATTCATCAAGCTTTTTAAAGTTTTCCCTCACTTTAACATTCTAAAGTAGAAAATACTTCTACAATTTTTTTTGAGGGAAACATAAGTCTTACTCTTAAGCACCTGACCTTGGTGAGATTTGTAAAAGAAAATAATGAAGTTTATATTTAAATTTTATTTAATATAAAATAAATATATTACTTAAAAATCACAATATTAGATAAGGTACAAAATTAGGAAATATTAATGTTAAATGTATGCAAATGTTTCTTAGCAAAAAACATTATTCCAATTGAATGAGTATTTTTTTAAATAACAGAAAACGCTTTACATGTTTCCCATTAAAGATGGGAATTATATTTCATATACTAATATAAAACTTCATATACTAATCCTATATTCATTTATACTGATACTTGGTTTTAAGATTATTGAACCAATATAATTAAAGATTTCATCTATTCCTAAATATGAATTAAAAGAAAATTTGCTTTCTAGAAATGATGCCATTTTTTCAGAAGGAAGTTTAAAATACCTCTAAATTTAATTTTAGATATTTGTGCTATTTTGGGAGTACAGACTAAAAGGAAAGAAAAGATATGAAAAGATAAGATAAGATAAGATAAGAAGACTAGTGCCAATTATTCATTTCAATCTTGTAGGAAACATCTATCACTGTCAGCACTGCTTTGATCATTACAGTACATAA
Organism: Dolichotis patagonum; assembly: GCA_004027295.1. NCBI lineage: Eukaryota > Metazoa > Chordata > Mammalia > Rodentia > Caviidae > Dolichotis > Dolichotis patagonum. Next base: position 8,008 of record PVJX010009492.1, read on the forward strand.
GTTAAAAAAGAATTATTTTAGTCAAGCATTCTTTTCATACTTCAATGGTTGAAATTTACTTTTTTAAAAAAATCTTTTTTCTTTAAAAAATATTTTTCATTGCATATAAATGTATATATGATCTTGTTTTATACAATAAGATTACTACTGGAGTCTTTTATTCAGTGTGTGGTGAATAAATACGTAAATGTTAATAAGAACGTTAGTTTGACACTTTTTTTTTTCTTGGTACCAGGGTTCAAACTCATGACCTCATGCCTGCCAGGCAGGCGCTTAAGCTACTGAGCTAAATCCCTGGCCCTAGTCTGATACTTCTGCAGATGAAAAATGTGATTTAAAAAATTTCAAAAATAATTTCAACCAAGACAAATTCCTGCAGACAACAAGCATCACTTGTATGGCATACATCTGAATTTTTGTAATTATTTCTATTAATTGAAATTTTATACAAAAATCTTTGGGAAGTTACCTCATTTCTTCTGAAATTCAAAAAATTGACAACATAGTAATACATGAGCATTTCAGAAATTGAATTGCTCATAAAATTGTAAATTGTGTCACAGATCAGCTGAAATGAGCTGATAGCTCTTAAATTTAAGATTCAGGCAGATGTAAAATATCATGATTATTATTTTTATTTCAGTTTTTTGTCCTCAAACTTGTCTGAAGCTTCCAAATCCTTTGATTACGTAGGTGACCTACCACACCTCAAAAGTTGATTTATTTTTAAAGACATGAAACATTTGAGTAAACAAACCAAAATTATCAAACTATGCAAATGATTCATTTCACCAATTAGAAATAACTTCTAGTCAATGTACCCAGGTGACATCCCATGCTATGCTAGCAGGACAGCAGAAAATTGGATCCAGAATAAATACATTCCTGCTATGATTAATAACTAAATTAGGTCACTTTCATTGTCTTCTACCTCCATAAATGCTTGCCCCCACATATGCCATGCTGCATTGGAGCCAGTCGATTATAGACTGAAACTTCTACAAATTTTGAGATAAATAAATCTTTCATCTGAAAAATAATAATAACTAAATTAAATTAGTCAATTATTAATAAGTGACCAATTAAAAGTATTGATTAGTTAAATATTAAAATTTTAACAACATTTTTTAAAGAAAGTCATCACTTCATCCTAAGGCATTTGGCTATAATATTGTACTTTTTATGATCTTACAGAATCTTAGCTTATCAGCATGTGGGGCTTATTCTATTTTTAAAAATATTAGTCATAAGTATGACAATCTTGAAAACAACAACTCTAATGACCTTCTCCTCACTAGCAGCTCACCCTTCTCCACTGTGTTTTCCCACAGCCCCTAAATGATAATATGAATTCAGGTCCCCCTCTTGGTTATGTGTAAGGTTGTCACATCAAGATAATTAAAATTATCCTGAAAATCGCAAGTTTTATTTTGCTTGTTCATCAACTGGTAATGCATTAAAGTTCTATCATTATTCTTCAGCAGTACCTGAGACACTTCTACACTTCCACATAAGAAACAAACATTGTTTAAGTACTTCTGGGAAGTCATTTGTGAGGTAACATTTCAGGAATCCTCTTGTCTGCATCCCTCTTATGTTCCACATTAATAATAGTAACAGCTACTATTACTTAAATGCTATTGTGATAGGTGCTTAACCTGTATTGCTTACTTTTTAGTACAACTCTCTGACATGATAAAATCGAAACATATTGGATTAAATTACTCAAATACAGATAGCGGACATTTGGCAAAGCCGAGATATCACTTTAACTCTATGATATCGAAGACCACATCCTTAACCTTCCTTTCGTCATGTAGCTACTGAATACATGGAAGTTAACAGGACACTCTCAATAGTTCTCTAAATTATTAAGGTACAATTGTATCCCAAATTCTGACTTCCATTTATACAAAGGCTATGTGAGTGAACAGAAAATTTACAAAAACAAGCTGTATTAATGTATATTACTCATAAGATACTTCAGCAAATTTGCTCTATTAAAAAATGTAAGCCTGAAAACACTCACAGGGAGGGAAACTGCACGCACCAGCAGCAGATTGTCCCTCCTCACTGTACAGCAACTGGTAACGGGGGTGGTAGATCGTGTGCCTTCGTTCTCTGAAAGTGATTTGTTTTCCCTTTTTAATATCTTGAACCCATTGAGGAGATAATAAAAAGAGTGAATTCTTTGCACAGATTACTGCCTCTCCTACACTATGCAAGAAACTAGAATAAAGAAGAAGTCCCTGTTTGGACTCGGGACTGAATGCCACTCTCCCAAGAGTTCTCCACGCTGGCAGTGGACTGCAACTTCAAATGAGCAGTACTTCAGTGCCTCAAAGAGTCGCAACGTGGCTTCTTGTGTTCCCACACATGGGCACTGAGGGATATGGAGACATCTTTATTTTGTTTGTAATGGAAATCATAACATTTGCATCAAACTTTACCACTCAGAGTTTTATAAAGTATTGCAAATAACATATTTTTTATTTTAATTGTTGTGCATTTTGGTGCCTCTTTAAATTTATCCCTGAAGTGTGTTCCTCACTTCACCCCAGTGGCAGCCCTGAAATTTATCATCCAAAGTATTACATTGCTTTCTGTGAAAGGCAGTGTCCATGTTAGTTATACTGGTAAAACAGAGGTAAGCTGGGAATTCCCCAAGAGAACAGGGGGAAAATGGGATGAAGGGATACCCTGAATATCCTGCGCCTAGGGGCAAAAAAGAACTCCTTTTCCTTACAGCTGGAGGGAAAAATGGAGAAGAAAATATTTCTTTAAAGGGACCAAAGTTCCATGAGAAACATCAGAATATTTTACACCAAATATCTCTCTGATTAGTGCCCTAAAAATTTTTAGGGCCTACTAGAGAATAGTAAAAACCAGAGATTGTTCAGCTTGCTCAGATAAACTCTCTTAGCTTGAATTCAGTATAAAGAGCAGTCTTTTCAGCATTGGATTTTTGGTTTACATTACTGCATACTAAAAACCAAAAAGGGAAAAATAATAATAATTTAGAGAAACATTCAGTCTTCCTTAAAGTTGCAAGTTTGAAAATATTGACAGTAAACATGACATTTTATTTATCCAACAACAAGCCTAATAAATCTCTTGTTATAAAAATATGATATTCCAGAAGAGGAAATAGCACCAGCAATCTGGGATATATTGATAATTATTGCTCTAATCAAAGAAGTGGCCACTACTTTGCAAACTCATATGGAAATGGTTCCTCTTAGAAATATTTGTTTATGGAACTGTCAGAAAAAGTTTTTTAAAATATGTGTTTTAGTCCATCACTCATTTAAGGGGACATACCTTTAAAGAAGTATAGGCTAAGACAGAAATACAAGAAGGTATGAAAAACTAAAAATTTTGTGAAATCATATTAAAATTTGTACCCCATAACTCAAGTGAAATATGTTTTAACAGTTTTTAGAGAAATAAGAATTTTTATAAATAATGTACAAATTTCTCACATCCTAAAAGATACAATTTGTGAACTTCTGATGTGTCAATACATCCATGAGATCATCATTACAATCATAATAATAGTACAACTTTCATAAGAGTTTCCTTACAGTCTTTTATATTCATTTCCCCAAGTACCACTGACCTCATAAAGCACTGATCTGGAGTCAGTCAGTGTTAATTAGTTTGCATTATTTATACATATTTATACATGGAGATCATTAGTAAAGAATCTTTGGGATTTATTTTTATATTTAGCCTAACTCATTAGAGTTTGACCAAAGTTGCTGCCTGTTGTTTTTTTATTTTAGTTTTCTAAAAATGTCATTTTCTCAATTATCTTATTTCTTTTTTGTTGCTTTGACCAGAGCATGTAAAATAATGAAAAGAAATAAGAAGACTGAACATCTGTGAGCTTTGCTCGGCCTTGGAAAGATCCATTTGTTTATCATTAAATGTGGTGGTAGCTCTCTGTGTTTCTATAGATATCCTTTAATAGGTTGAACTAGTTCCCTTTATCAGTTTTCAGACAGTTTACTAAGAATGAATGTTGGGTCATGCAAAATACTTTTGAGGGGTAGATTTGAAATGGTTCTATGCTGTTAGTATGGTTTATGAAAGATTTTTCAATCCTGAACCAAGCCTACATATCTGAGAGGCAGCTGTTTTTGTTGTTTTATCTTTCTTATATATTGTTGAATTCGATTTACTAAATTTGTTTAGGGAATCCTGTATATATTTTAAGTACACAGGTCTGTAGTCTTCATTTATTGTATATTATTATCTGGTATTATCAAATTAATTCTTGCCTGCAAATGACTAAATGAATAGCCAATCTCCCTCCATTTTCTGGAAGTGGTAGCTTATAAGTGATATTATTTATAGCTTATATATTTGCATAGATTTACAAACAAACTCATAGAGATAAGAATTTTCCTCTCTGAAAGATTTTCAACTGCATACCCAAAAGCTGAAAGTCATCAGTCTTGGTCTTATGTACTTTTTGAGAGATAGTAGTTGAAAAGAACAGCATAGGTTGTTTCATTCCCAAGATATAACGGCCATCTCTGATATTATCTAGTTCATTTTTATGGAAGCTAGTGTGCCAATGTTCAGACTCATTAAAACATGAGGATTATGTGCATGGTCCATTTCATTTATGATATGTATACAAGAGGACAAATTCAGATCATTTTTACCTTTGAAGAACATCGAGAATTCCATTTGTGATATGTTTTAATGCCAGAAAACAAATCAGAGCTCCATAGTGTTTAAGGATTTGCATGTATCTCTGGCACTAACATCTCTACAGAAACACAAGGCTATTTCTGGGTTTCAGAATGACCTCCATGGATAAGCACTCTCCACTTGGAGAAGTCTCAATTGACTGAGAAAAAAATGAAAAAAGAAAGACTCAAGTCACGTAGCTTGTGATCACAATTTCAATAAAAGGCAAACAACTGGAAAATTGTCAAGATTTGGGAAATATTTATTGATAATTTAATTAGCATAATTTAATGGAACAGAAATTCACAGAAAATTGTATTACTTGTTACTAAATTAAGATATGCCTGCTAACACCAAAGGTGTTAACTCCCTGGTGGCTACTTGGTATGCAGAATGCTTAGGAACTCTTCTTGCATTATTAAACATAGTATTAAGGGCCTAACACAAATTTTCAAGGCTATGCACTTAGCATTTTAAGTTCAAATATTTGCAGATTTAAAGCTGAAAGTTAATTTTCAAAAGGATGACTCTCCCAGCTGATACATCCTAAAAGCAAGCTGCAGCCCATTTGCAATACTTTCATAAGTATACTTCTATCTGCCTTTATGTCATAGTCCTCTTTCTTTATGTCTAGAGAAAAAAAAAACAGAGGTTTTTGAAAAGCATACTATGTCATACAGGTCCAAGATGGATATCTCAAAAAATGTTTGAAAAGAAACTCTAATCTACATAGATCACTAATTGATGCTGAAAGATATTCCTCCAGCAGAAAAATGTAGAAATGATGAATAAAATATAACAATTATTAATATCAACTTTACTCTTCATAACTCTGACTCTAAAATTCTACTGAATAAACTAACTTTCTAGCAATACCTTGTAATTATTAGTAGCTATTAAACACTTACCTTTCATGCACTGTCTCAAGACAGCTGATGATTAATGAAACAGAGATAAAAGATGGAAAAATTCCTAGCAATGTTTTGGTCTCTGACTTCGTTCTTTCTAATGATGATGTATATTTATTTCGTTAAATGCCTTAGGACCTTCTGGTATCAATACAGATTTTTATCATATTAACTTTTCATGATAGTTCTCAGAATAGAAACGAATGTAAACAAACACATCTACATGTGGAGTAAAATGCATAATATTTAACACAGTAGTAGCCGGAGACTAAATTTTCCATTTTATTTCCTGAATTTTATCAAAAAATCATCTCTATACAGAATATCAGGCACAAAGCAAATGATAAAATTTGATCATCATTCTTTTCTTAATATGTATGCATATTTGTGTATCTGTGTGTGTGTTTTATAACTCTATCTGTACAGTTAGTTGTGCGTTTATAGGAGTTGGTCCTGAGTTGACCTTTAATAGTGACTTTGGAGTTTATTGTTATCTAAGAATTTTGGAAGTCACCTGTCTTGAGGGAATTAGGTCTCTCTGAAAACAGTGAAAAATTAGGAAGACTTATGACTCTATTCTCTCTGAATTTTTAATCAATTAAATTTACCTTATCATTCTCCTGCTGTACCACAGAGAGCAGCTGAAATACACAGATAAGAAAAGAGTATTCTAGGGTAATTAGAAAATTTGTTGAAAAAGATATCAAAGAATTTGATTTGGGACAAAAAGCTAGCAAATAGAGCTAAAAGATATTTAACTTTTTAAAATTTTCTTTCAAGATGTCTTCCACAGTGCCAAAATTGTGATAACTAGACATTTCAGAACTGAGAATAGATACAACACGTTATGAACCACTGACTTTCACAAAGTGGAAAGTAAGATAGTTTTGTGGCATTGAACCACTTAGTTAGAAATTATACCATTAGCTAATTCTACACTGAACTTCACAAAAGCTTCATGAATTATTTCATAACACAAAGGCTGTGTTCATGCAATTCACATACTCGAGAGAAAAATCTGAATTTTAAATATTATATTTTCACAAAAAATAAGATTATTTAAGACTTTTTCTACAAATTTCTGTTCTAATAAATATACCCCAAATTCTAGTTATTCACAAAATGATCATGATTTCTGGATGGCAGTATTCTATCATTCAATTCATACAATATTTGAATTGGCTCATTTCGTTTACTTAGGTACTTTATTATTAAAGGGAAATGATAAATCAATGAAGTCCTCAGTTTGATATGTTTTACTATTTATACATTATACATTTATATATTTTAATACATAAAAACACATTTATGAACGTTCAAAATTCCACTTGTTTCAGTATCAAAAATAACTTTTTTTTTGGAAAGTCTTACTATGTAGTGCAGGCTGGCCTTAAACTAACTTGTGCAGCTCAGGCTGGCCCTGAACTCACAGCAAACCTCCTGCCTCAGCCTCTCAAGTGCTGCATAGTACAAGTATGTGCATTCACTCACAGCAAACATTTAACGTTTTTACTTTTGCAATATATAACATTAAAAACACATAATCAACTCATTAGAAGCTAACACACTTATGCATATTTGGGATATCTACCAAAGTCATAATAACGTATGACAGCAAAAGAAAAACAAATATTTGGGAAATTTTGTAAGTGAACAGTTATTTAGTCCAAACTAAAAAAAACAAAAAAAACAAAAAAACAAACATTATTTAAGAGATGGTGAGAGTAATAATATGGGGAAAGCTAAAATTTTGTGAACATTCTCAGTTAGTACTTCAATTATTTTACAATGTTTTTTTAAATTATTACTTGATAAGAAGTTCTCCAGATCTGTCACTTGTATATCTATGAAACCCTCACCTTGTAGATGTAATTTTGTGTCATCAGGCAAACTAGTTATACCAAATATGACCAAAGGCCATGATTTCATGAGTATTTACTTGTGGTTCATTAATGGAGCTTGTTGAAAGTCCTTCTGAACTCTCCTCTGACATCCTTACTAAATAGTTTTTTACTTAATAGATAAAAATCTTTCAGGTACAGTGACAAAAAGTGAATGAAGTGCTGTAACCAAATATAAAACTAATTCTTTTCATCAGAGGATGTATAGATAGCATATTTGGCCTTAAGACATTGGAGAAGAAAAATAGAACGATAATCTTAATGATCTTTAAAATAAAAAATCATATGGAAAATTTATAATTTTATTTGTTACTATGAAGTAACAAACAATAATAAAACAATAAATATTAATAATAAAACAAACAAAAAATTCACTTACATATAACGCATTATATTAAAGTAAAACATTAAGTATTTTGTGTTAATAAAACTAAAATGGTCAATACTTTAAGAATTAAACAGAAGCATCATTATTTTAAAATGCAGGTAAGTATGTTAAATTGTAAGGCTGATTTCTGCTAGTATTTGCTGAAGTTGAGTGCATGTGGAAAAGAAAAAATACTCAACTATTAGCGAGTTTATGCAACTGATAGTTGTGAAGGGCTATTTTAGAAATAAAAAAGAATACTGTACATTTCTTCTGATTGGAAAGAAAAGCATGGAGTCAGACTTTTTTTCTTTTTCTTTTTTTTTCCTGTCTTTTTGAGACAGGGTCTCTCTATGCAGTTCAGGCTGGGCTTGGACTCACTTTGTAGCCAGTCCTGTCTCAAATTTGAAATGATCCTCCTGCCTCAGCCTCCTGAGTTCTGGGATTGCAGGAGTGTGCTACCACTCCTGGCTCTAGTCAGACTTTTTTTTAAGTAGAAATAGCTATCTTTGAAACCCAGGCCCACTGCCTAATCTGTCAGGTTCTGACTTAGATCCCTAATCTCCCAAATAAGTATACAGTGAAGGCTTAAATAAATGAGACAAGTGGTATGATTTTAGGGCTCAAGGAGCCTAACTCTAAAGGTCAGAATAAAGACTTCTCTGGACCTCCCATTTTTATTAGGTTCAAACAAAAATTGAGGAAACTGAGAAAAACATGGGAAGTGAGAAGAACCTTGGGAGTCACTTCAAAGATTCTCCAAGTAGTAAATTATGCCAATTTAGGAGAGCTGTCTTATCTCCATGATGACATTTATGGTAGGAGTGAGACTGCAGGAGAGAGATGCCTGCAGCTGCCGTCACTGTCTACTTGATGTTTGAGCCAGGTGTCTTCAGCTGTGGCTTATCTTGTCCTTTGAGGTATCACTGACCTCACAGGCCACTACAGGCCTCAGCAAGGACCAGTGATTCATAGAGGTTCACTTACTATGAATCAGCTCCCATTACCAGGCAGGGAGGCTAGGCCTAGGACTAACTCACAGATAAACATAGAAAGCCAAGCAGTGAAGTTTAAATCCTGCTCAGAGCCACTTCATAGTGGTCTCTGACAATAATTGACATCAGTTATAGAGCTAGTTACAGCATTTTCTCCCTTTGGAGTAAAAGAAAGATATCTATTACAAATGTTAACCTGGAAACTAAAAGTAAAAGGAACTGAAAACCAGATTACACATATATCATCTGGTTTTCAATTAGTATATACATACTATACATATGGGTGTATATATACATACATAGCTATAAATATAGATTTACACTAAAAATCCTTCAATACCCATAAAAAAGAAAATTTACAAATTAAAAACAACCTGAAAAAAATAATCTGAAATTCTCTATTGGGAATAAGAGAACAAATAATTAAATCTAAAAAATCATTTTATGAAATTGTTAAATAATCAAGAGATGTGTAATCTGAGACTTACATTCTCATTGACTTAATTTGAAATACCAAGGAACTGAACTTTCTGCTTTTGTGTCCCCTCACTATTTTCTTTTTATTTGCAACATTAATCCATGATGCCTTTTGATCAGCTTTCAGTGATTCATTAAGAAAATTACATGAATATTTGCTGCCTGTATACAGATATGAACATTAACTAGAAGCTGGGTAATATTTTAGATTATTACATTTAAACATTCTGCTTGGCTAATCTATTGTTTTTTTCCTGAAGATTATATGCTTACATGGAAACCATAACAATTTTGCCTTATTTTCATCAATATTCTTTTACTCTATATGAATATTTAAACATTATAGTTCTTTTTTATAAATATAAAATTTGCTAATATTTTCCACTTTCTCATATGTATATTTTCTTCAGACAATATTAAAAGCAAATATTTTTTTCTGTTAAGAGAAAAATGTCTGTCTTTAAGCTGACCTCAGTAACTATATTCCTACTTCAAGAATCTCTGAACAAACATAACAAAAAGACAATTTTATGTATCTTAATTTTTCTTCTTTTTAAAAATAATTCAGTACTATTTATAATTCTAGTTCCTAATTTGAAAAAATGTTGGTTTCTAAAGGTATACACAGACAGTTATATTATGGGAGATAGTTCACAAATCATTCATTCATAGGTCACTAAGCCAATGTTACTTCCAGCAACAATGCAGAGGTGCAGTAGGCATAGGTGCTGCTCTGTACAAGCATGCAGACAAGTACTGAAGATAAGGATGACATCAAACACAATAAATGAACACTCAAACTGTCAAGCTTTTTGCTCAAATGTTATAAAGAGATAATATACCTGAACCTGAAAGAAAGATCAAGTGTGGCAAGAAAAGTTGTGATGTTATGCACTACATAATGTGATCCCTTGATTCAAGATTAAGAAATAAGAGAAGGTAAGCAAAATTTTAGGACAGGCAAAACATGAGCAGAGAAGTTAGCATAATATTTAAACCCTGTTTTGTCATCTGCAGTAGCATACACTGGCTACTCTGGAAGTCAAGTTGGAAGGATTTCAAGACCAACCTGGGCAACATTATGAGACATCCCCCCCCCACCAAATGAAATAAAATAAAAACCATGGACCTTGAGAAACTCTATTCTTATTAACATTTGGCTTCAATAGTGTACTAAAAGATGGGATTTTTTCATTGCTTTTCACAATAATAAAATTGCTACCATCAAACCAAGAAAAATAACTTTGAAAAAGACAAGTAAGGAATAAACACAAATTTTTAGTTTCCCAAGCATTGAATATTGACTGTAAATATTCACTTCAGAGTCTCTGATGGACCCACATAAAATTCAACATATTTGTGAACCGTCACTGCAAAAAAAGTATGTGGTTTCATTAGTTTCTTATTGCTGCCTTAACAAGTTACCCAAAATCTAGTCACTCAAGACAACACAAATCTACAGTTACAAGTCTGGAAGTCAGGAGTCCAAAATGGGTCTTGATGGCTAAAATCTTGTGTGGCAGAGTGGTATTTGATGGCGGGGCATCCATGAATTTTCCTTCCCAGCCTCTGGAGTCTGCACATTTTCCTAGCCCATGCTGCAATCCCTCTTCCATTGCCCTATCTACTTCTTAAAATCTGACCCTCCTACCACCAGAGCTGTGATTAATTTGGATCCACATGAAAAACTACAGTAATCACATAGGAAAATCTTTATTAAAACCCTTTACTGTATAAAATAGTGTATCCACAGATGATTTGCACTGGACATCTCCAGGAGTGGCACAGCAGTTTTCTCAGAAGATGAGAGCTCAGCAGGCATGTCGGGACCTAGCTGCAGTGCCACATTTGGTTACTTTCTTCATTTAAAAAAAAAATTATTAGCACATTTACAGGACATAATGATTATATTCACTATAGGAGATTGGTGTATGTACATAACATATCTCAGTTGCCCTCTTTTCCCTCTCTCCTTCTACCCTTCTTATTTTCACAGCATCAGATTCTTTTATTTACCTTATACTCTTACTCATTATACAGATTGAAAGCCAGAGTACTAGGCCAAAAAGATGTAACCGTGTAAGACAATTGTATGAAATCAAGGCACACTTTTTAGATGCATTGCCTGCACTGGATCACAGTTTTGTTTTGTTTGTTTTGTTTTGTTTTGTTTGCTTATTAATAATTCTAGATCACTTGCTTCCTATCTAACAGGAATGGCTTTCAGTTTGCAGGCCCTCATCCACATTCTAGCCCTTCCAGGTAGTACCTAAAGTTTTGAGCAGCCTAAATACTTTTTCCTTTTGTCATTCTCAGTTTCCGATTCTTCTTTTCTACCAGACCACAACTACTTACACTTAGTAATTTAATGTTTAAAGCCAAAGACTGTGTTATTTTTATCTTTATTTTTTTGACTGTTTAGATTTTTATCCACATCCATTTCAAAGTAACAACTGTTTAAGGCTTAGGTTTGTCTTTACGTAAATAATTATAACATCCCTCATGGAATCCAAATTCTAGTACCTCCCCAAGGCCATCTAAGCTGCAGGCTACACTGGTGGTCCCTGTCTCCACCTATTCCATTAGGCTAGTTCTGCATATGCAGGGGCTTAGGATGGCAGACAGCACCTGGCACCAGAAGGACACATGGTCTTAAAAATATTTATGCTAAAGAGGAATCCATAGATAATTTAACAGTTATATTTTCTATATTTATACATTAGTTTTATTGCAATCACCTCTAAAAGCCTAGCTAATTGTCTACTTTAAATTATAATTTTTTTGCCCGTGTTTATTGTGAAATTTTATAATTTTATTTACTAAAAAATAAATTTAAACATTATAAATGCCACAATTGACCATCTGATTTTAACTACTTACAAAGTTAAGTAAATTTGAATATGAATATTTATATGTAAAAAATTTTTATTTTGAGTATATGAAATGATAGCCAACCAAACAAGAAGAAAAATAAAACATATTTTAAAAACAGACTCAAGAACTTATAAAGAATTAAAAATATCAGACCCTCGAAATTCAAAGACCTAATCCAAAAATGGGCATCTGAAATGAATACACAGTTCTCAGATGAAGAAATACGAATGGCAAATAAATACATGAAAAAATGTTCATCATCATTACTCATGAGAGAAATGCAAATTAAAACCACACTGAGATTCCATCTCACTCCAGAAAGAATGGCCAAGATAGAAAACACTACCAACTACAAGTGTTGGAGAGGCTGTGGGGAAAAAGGAACTCTTCTGCACTGTTGGTGGGAGTGTAGACTGGTGCAAGGACTGTGGGGGTCAGACTGGAGATTCCTCAAAAAGCTGGGTATGGAAGTCCCATTTGACCCAGCTATTCCGCTTCTAGGCATATTCCCAGAAGAACTGAAAACATCATACCACAGTGATTTATCTGCACCCATGTTTATAGCAGCACAATTTGTAATAGCCAGATCTTGGAAACAACCCAAGTGGCCATCAACTGAGGAATGGATAAAAAGTTGTGGCATTTTTATACAATGGAGTACTACTCAGCTATAAAGAATGATCACATCGAGATATTTATAAATAGACACGACTTGAGACCATTCTCTTAAGTGAAATGAACCAAACTT